>VUYV01000095.1:792081-877833 GCA_008711295.1 Anarhynchus alexandrinus | reverse complement strand
GGGGGGGTGGGGGTGTTTGTTGGGTTTTTTTAACTTAAAGGAGAGCTACAATGACATTCTTTCAGACAATCTGGAAGAATTCATTAGAAGCCCTTGCCCTGCACTAAGTCACACAGTGCACAGGGTCAATAAGCTATTCGTGAAACACTCCGGACACAATGTCAAGATACCACTAATCAGCAACAACTTGTTAAGATGCATGCTGCAGGAGCACCATCAAAAAGAAGCACTTGCTATAGCTGGTGCAATCCCCCATCTCCAGACCTCTCAGAAATGTTCCTGCATTACAGAAAGGCAAGATGACACTAAAGCAGCTGCATACACTGATGTCACTGTATCATTTATGCTTAATTTCCAATTTAAAACCTTTCTTAAATGTCACGAAGACTGGCAATCTATTTTAATTAGTATTAAAACCAAGACTGGCAATCTATTTTAATTAGAATTAAAGCTAAATTTAAATTCAGATATAATCATCATCCTGAGTGCTAGCAAGCATGCACATTCCTGTATCTATCTCAATACCTAGATTTTATCCACTTGTTAATTTCATGTGAGTGAAAACTTTACTTAGTGAGGCAACACAGAAGCCAGAAACAAGCTGAAGGACCTTTGGTCTTACACAATATAGCCACTGTCATAATTATGCTATACACTGTGGTAACACAAAGTCTACAGCCATTTAAGATCCACTGTGGCGGAAGTTACACAAACATATAAATTACTTATCAACATTTGTACTGTTTAGTATCTCAAAGAACTATTTTGGTTCAAGTGGGAAGCTTGGGGGGGAGGGTGGGAGAAATCTATCTTTTGTACATTATCATTTCAAGCCATTTAAAACAAAACATTTCAGTAATACTTTCCATGTAGGACGCTAGTGTGACTACTATCCTTTATGGATTAATACTCCTGTGAAAGTAGGTACCTGCTCACAGAAAGAGCTCATTACTCACATTCTAAAATGTTTGAAAATCAGAATTCTCAGGCTGCCCTTCTCTTTTAATCACAAAACAAAACTCCAAGAGCTGGAATGCAAATTTCCAAAACTGCTACTTCATACATAATTGCTGACATTGCTCCATTCCCACTACCTGGATACTTGGAATAATACCACTGTCAGTCTCATCTGATAGTACAAAATTGATGCAGCTCCTGCCCTATCACAAAAGTGAAAATGTTTGAAACGGTGAGTAATTAAGGATGACCCACAGGCTGATGTGACAAAACTTGTGTTAGACATTCAATGGTTTGTTAAATGTTCAAATATTAGGTATTTCCTATTTAAAATAAAATATAAGGAATGTAATATGTTTTAGTATCTCAAGTGTGCAATTATATTTACCAGCTCTTTTCAAAACTAGTAATACCAAAAGAAACTTAAAACATGGAAACTTAAAGAAGGAAAAAATACATGACATAATGTGCAGCTGCTATGGCATAATTACATGCCTCAAATGCGTAATGATGCATAAAACTGAAAGCCAAATGCAGGGAATATTTCTAAAAAAGAACCGAATGCCATGCAATTTGTTATTCTTCTTGAATGGTCTTACGAACTAAGAAGAGTGGCTATTTCATAAAAATTAGGCATTTTTAACCATTACCCAATCCTCAACAACTCTTTGAATAAGAAGTGTATGTGCTGAGTGGAAAAAGAAAAGCTAAAATACACAAAAATAAAGTAAGTCCTATTTATGAAGCTAATTATCCAGAGTCCAATCAGGCTCAGAAGGAGCTACATAAGTTTCTGCTTCTGAAAACACACACTCAAAGCTCATTAACCTCAGACACCTTCAGCAGTAGCATGAAGATTTTCATGCAAATTCAGAAATCTCCCTTTTCCAGTGAACTCCCATCTCCACCTATACAGAATATCAGATCCTGGACTTCAAAGATATAACTAACTCATGCAGAAAATAACTTTTGCTCACTTTTCCCAATTACAAAGAAAGATTTCTCTGACAAGGTAATTTTTAATTAACAATTAAAATTATTCTCAGGAGAAAGATGGTATAGTATGCCAAGTGACCTTATACTCTACCAGTCAAAATGCTTGCCAGCCCCACTACATCTGTAAAATATACACCAAAGCAGTGCTAACAAACAACATACGTTTTAAATGCTCACATTACCTTTCTTCCTTCTAATAATAAAAATGAAAATAGAAGATGGAGTTTCTGTTTCCGAAATTAAAGTGCCTGACATTTTATCAGAATTCTAGTCCTGAGTAGTAAGTATTTCTATTTAAAATTATCTTAGATGTTTTGGCTCAGAGGGAACGAAGCTGAAGATTCTGAGTTCCCAAGTGGGAAAAACACCTTTTCCATAATTCTTATGCAACTAATTGCTGAAAGGATTTGTATGTTTGTCAGATTTTGCACATCAAACACTACACTTAAGCCTCTGTTTTAACTTTCTCACCACATTACAAAAAAACACCATACACCTAAGCATTCACAAGCCCAATTTAAAATCTAAGCAAAGTCCAAACAATTCAAACAAAATCAATATTGTTTGAGTGATGGGATAAGGTACTTCAGTAAGTGATGACTCAGTACTGTTTTGTACATTAATATCTGAAAAAGTTACCTGACCTTACAACTTCAACCTTCTCACTCTTCTTTCTAAATACAGACATAGACTACTTCCTATCAACACTCACATACATCTTGCATTCTCAGTCATGTATTACTTAATATACATAAACAACTATTTGTTAAACTGCACCACATTCTTATTCTATCTAAAATAGATAAATAAAAATCTTACCTGGTCTTTCCACTTTGATAACTTCAGCCCCTAGATCTCCTAAATTCATCGTGGCAAAGGGCCCTGCAAGCACCCTGTAATATAAAAAAAATACTGGTTTCTTAGTTTTTCCTATCAGAATATTTGTATCTGGACAGCCTGTTCCAAATTACAGACAAAACACAAACCTTGTTAAATCAAGAATTTTCACACCATCCAATGGCTTTACATTACTAGCACCTGACAAGAAACAGAAAACAGTAACTTAATCTTGATTTTTTTTTTGTAAGGTATGTTTCTCATTGTTAGTCTGAAACACTGTTTTTATGACACTATCCCACTATCCTCCCTCATCTCCCTCCCCAAACAAAGGATAATAAAGCTTTCTGCACAAGTAGGTTATTAAGAATATATTACATTAGTAAAGCCTTTCAAAGCTGGAAAACCTTATGGTTAACATTGCAGAACCTAGCAATTCTGCAATAAAGCTACTTTTTAAAGATATTTTTATATGTGCCTTCCACAAACACGCACATAGCTTTTAAAGGCTAATCTGAAGAAAGATCCAACAAAACCATTGCAAGCAATCAGAATGACACAAACTAAAACTAATGGGTAGCAAACCAATGAGAAGCACAGTATCGTCATAAAGTGTTTTGACCTGTGTAGACCTAATCACTTACATCACACACACACAAAAGAACATCTGCATTTCAAAAAAGAGGTTACAAAACTGAAGACAGAATATATGAACCAAGGAAATACTTGTTCTGTCTTTAACTTTCAAGGGCAGTCGCACATGCGAGATAACTGCTAGGAAATCACAATTCTTTCCTCCTTTCCCTCACCCTTTTCAACGTGACTAGCTCTAAAAAACAACGGCAGGGGCAATAAGTATCACAGACAGACCAAGCAATCTCATAGTCTAGACCACAGGTTTGCCATCTATCTCTTGGGTGACCTTGGGTTATCTTCTGCTAAGTCATTGTTGTGGTTTGGAACAGTCATTGTCTTTAATGGCAGGCTGGGGATACCATCCACATGGGGCAGTGAAGTGTTTGTAATTTCATTACTATCTCGAAGGGGTTTCATACCACAAAAAAAAAAAAAAAATCCTCTCTTTGGTGTTTGTCCAGGTAAGAGAAAGATGTAAAACATGGGGGGAACAAAACACACACGAAACACAGTTCGAGCATAGACTTCCTTACAGAATAGGAAGGAAAAAAGAACCACTGTCCCTCAAACCGTGCAGGGCAGTGCATCTCCAGAGTCATGCAACAGTGAATGCCTGTGTCACCTGCTCCACACTCCCTCCATCAGACCTGAGCCACGCTTCCGTCACCCCCATAACTCTCCCTCCTACCTTACTGTATATAGGGTAAGAAGGAGACGAATATACAGAGAGATATCTATTAAAAAAAGCTCCAGAGATATGAAGCAGCACTGGGAATTCAAGGCTTCTCCTAAAATGTTTTCATTCACTGTACTGCTCTCAATGAGAACACATGCATCCCATTCTTCAAGACATTTTCCTCAATTATTACCAATCACTCGAGAGGGATTTGAGATTTACAAGTTTTAATACATACATTGTATGTATTATATGGACCAAGCAGCATATTGAATGTGTGCTTATCTAGGAGTGGCCATGTATTTTGTACATGTCAAAGCCTTTAGGAAAACTCAGGCTGCCCCCTGTCTTGAATGCTGCACACCTCAGTAAAGTTCCAGGTGATAGAAAATACTTCTGCTAGTACCAGATAAACAGCACAGATCCTCCAGTGTAACCTCAGTTTTATTAAGTTGGCTCTAGCTGAGCAAACACTTAAGCATATGCTTGTTTGCTAAGGCACTGAGTGCACCATTTGCTTCACAATGGCATTACTCTGTGTTTACAGAAAATATGTAAACAACAGCTTTACTGAAGAACACAGCTCCCTAAAAAAAAAACAACCAAAAATTAATTAACAAAAAGGGTCCATCTTCCTCTGTTCTTTCCACACCTTTTAAAGCTGCACTCTCTTACCCAATGGCTCACTTATTTTCCTCCTGAGCCAGCATTTATGTTACGTATGTTTCTCACACATACAGTACCAGAACAGCAGCAACTTTTCAGAGCCAAGAAGTTGTCTACCTGTGGCTGACTTGCAGAAATGCATAAGACATTTCTCAAAAAAATCCTATAAAGTGTTAAGATTAGACTATAAATATGCATTTATGCATATCTAAGACCAGTGAATCCTTACTAATTATCATATCACTCTCATTATAGTAACAGCTAACACTCCATTCAGGGATTAGGACTCTTCTATAGCTGGAAAAGAACAGGAGAGTACAATTGCTGTTTCAGAGACAAACAGATCATTGTGAATTTTTTTTAATGCTGATAAATAATGCTGATGTCCACAATGATGAAGAAATGCAAGAAAGAGGAGAGATCAAGAGCTTGCTTTTGAAAATCTGAGAAAGAGAGCTGTTAGTCTCTTCAAACTGGAAGAGCACAGATATTCACAAAAGAAAACTTATAGGACCTCAATTTGCATTCCAGCAACACACTAATTTGCTGAAATGATTACAATAGAAAGCCTTTTGACTATCAGAGAAACAGCAGTTCTGGTACACCAATCCAGAGTACTACCACCCACTTGCTGCAGGAACAAAAAGATACAAAGCCACACCAGAAACAAACAGAAGAGATCAGAATTGATCAGTAGCATCTCCTTTCCGCCACCCACCCTCCCCCCCACCAGCCTCCTACCAGTCACATACACAAAGTTAAACTTTGCCCACAGACTGTTCTATGTTGGAATTCTGGCTCAATAGTCTAAATTCCCTAAAATACAAACTCATATTTTCTCTTGTATTTTTACCTTTAATTATTCCAGTAACTTGATGATTGTAAGAAAAAAAAAAAAACAAATTACTCTCCCAGCTCTAACTGTATCCTACTTGTAAACTCTTCATTCCCACAATGTTTGAATTTACTGTAAATTAGACAGCCATACTTATTTAATATTTAATAAGTAACTTTGATGAAGAATAGATCCACTCAGTCAAAGTATTAATAATTTAATATCAATAATTTAAACTCTTTAGTTAAGCTCAGTAGGTCGTACCAAGGTTGGTCTAATGTATCAGTAAGCAACCAACAGAGAGATCATTCTATAGAACAGAAATTAATTTTCATGACATATTCCCCCCCCAAAAAAAATCTTTCCTTTATACTTGTCCATGACAGAAGAGGGCACTGAGAGCTGATTAGTACATTTAATATTTTTACACCAATTCAAATTAAGAGTAAATAGATTTCATTGCAATTACATCCAATTCTAGAGATGACCCCTTAGGTCTATTGTCTCTACTTTGATTGCACAATCAGTACTTTTTAATTCATACATGCAGCAAGCTATGATCATCACATCATTACTGTGGATTAATCCACTATCAGTAAGTACACTCCAACCAGGGATGCACTTGGTACATTCATCTTGGGCAACAGAACTCCAAACTTCCCCTGATTCTAACACAATCATTAGTACTCTTGTGACTTTTGTATGTTATTTAATAGCAGAGAAATCTGAAAGCCAGAAGAAAGCGACTTTGTTGCAGCTTGGTTTTATTTAATTAAAACAAACAAAACAACAACTGTACGAAGACCAGAGTTTTGTAACCTTTGGAAAAAAATCAGGCCTAGAAGGATACTGAAGGCACTTTCCCCCCCCCCTTCTCCCCTCCCATTAGCCGGAGCTGCTCCCGCCCCCCGCCGCCGGTCCGGCACAGCCGCGGTGCGAAGTCCACCGCCCGCGCACTCGCCAAAACCCCGCAGCCCGGCCGGCAGCGAACCGAAGCTACACCAGCGGCCGCCTTCGCCACCCACCCACGGCCCCACAGGCCCCGCCGTGCCGGGGAAGCGGGACCGGCGAGCGGGCTCAGCACCTGGCGCGGCACAGCCCCCTTCTCCTCCTGACGGCAGGCCGCGGGGGCCGGACCCCGCTGCTGCGAGGCGGCGGCAGAAGCCTCCCTCAGGTGTTCCACGGTCCGCCCGCCCCCTCCCGCCCACAGCGAAACAGCTCCGACCCCTGCCCGAGCCGCGCCTCAGAGCCCCGACGGCATTTAACGGGCCCAGCGAGACGAGGGAGGGGGGAGGCTGAGAAGAAGGGCGCGGCGCGGCTACCTGCCGGGGGAGCGCCTCCACCCCGCGCCCCGCTGCTAGGGGAGGCGGCGCTCAAGGCTCTGAGGCAGCGCGGCGAGGCGCCGCCGCCTGCTGCTGCTGAGCGCGGACTTCTCCACAACCCGCCGCTGCCGCAACGGCAGCGCCTTCTCGCCAGCCCGGCGCGCAGCATCTCCGCCCGCCGCTCGGAGCGACGCCTGAGCGCCTCAGCGGGCGTCGCGAAAAGGTGCGCGCTTGGCCCTACTGCGCAGGCGCCGCGGGCCACCGCCCCTTCCCTCCTGCCGCACCACGGCGGGGAGCGTTAAATCGTTCCCGGGGAGGGGCGGTGCGCAGGCGCGGGGCGGGGCCTGCGGGGTGGCCCCGCCCCCTCCCCGCGGCTTTTCCCGCCGTGAGTCCCGCGGCCGACCGTCGGTCGTCGTGTTGTTTTCTCTGCGGTGGGATGATTCGTCTCTCCTGTGAAGGAGTCCCGCTTATAAAAGGTGCCTTTTTCTGGTTTTCTTAAAAGGCAGGAGGCAGGTGGCCGGGCTCTGTAAACAGGGAAGTGTCTCGAAGGTGTTTGCAGTGGTAATTCCAGCTGCTGTGTAAAAACCTCAGTATTTATATAAAATAGACTTAAGTTTTTTACTTGCTGCAGCATCTAACACCTGGGTAAACCACATGCTTGATGGCTAGAAACTTGTATGGCCAGTTTGGTGTACAGACTGTGACACGCGTGACCCAGGTGGCCAAGGCCAACAGCATCCTGGCCTGTATCAGGCATAGCGTGGCCAGCAGGACCAAGGAAGTGATTGCCTCACTGTACGCGGCACTGGTGAGGCCCCACTTTGAGTACTGTGGTCAGTTTTGGGCCCCTCACTACAAGAAAGATATAGAGGTGCCGGAGCGTATCCAGAGAAGAGCAACGAAGCTGGTGAGGGGGCTGGAGGACAAGTCTTATGAGGAGAGGCTGAGGGAACTGGGGTTGTTTAGCCTGGAGAAAAGGAGGCTCAGGGAAGACCTTATCGCTCTCTACAAGTACCTGAAAGGAGGTTGTAAAGAGGTGAGGGTTGGCCTCTTCTCCCAAGTAACAAGTGAGAGGATGAGAGGAAGTGGCCTCAAGTTATGCCAGGGGAGGTTTAGGATGGATATTAGGAAAAAGTTCTTCCCCAAAAAGGTTATCAAGCATTGGAACAGGCTGCCCAGGGAAGTGGTGGAGTCACCATCCCTGGAGGTATTGAAAAGACGTGTAGACATGGTGCTGAGGGACATGGTTTAGTGGTGGTTTTGGCAGTGTTATGCCATGGTTGGACATAGATGGTTGGACTTGATGATCTTAAAGGTCCCTTCCAACCTAGACAATTCGATGACTCTATACAACATTGCCAAGATAGAATAAAAATAAAATACCCCCACAACAGGTTTCTGTGCTTACAAAGTAGGCGGTTGTACTGGGGGCCATTAAATCCTCTCATCCGCACGAGGTAGATCCTTGGTCTCAGTTTTGCTTCACTGAAGCTGCAATATTGCTTACACTGTAAGCGATATCTTCGCTTGTATATAGCTACGGAAGGGATAGCTTGAATTGACCTTTAAGCAATTCTTCCCTGAGCTGAGTGCTTTCAGACTATTATTAGTTTGCATTAGGACAGAGTGGAAGGCTTGTTATAGGAACACCGTGGTGCCGTCTTGTTCTATAATAGGATAAGAAAAAGCCTGCATAGAGGTTCAGCGTTTATGAGAAAAACGCTGTGAAGATAAGGTGACAGCTGCACCTCAAGAATAGCTGAAATTTCTGGCTGCTTGAAAATGAGCATTACGAATAGCGCAGTCTGAAGAAGCGTTGCACAACAGAAGTCATGAATGCTGAGGAAGAACACAGGGAAAATCTACATGACAGGCTTGTTGGACATGCTATGTGTAGTGAAAAGTATGACATGGATACTTAGAATCCTAGAAGCAATTAGGATTTGTCAACAAGAAGAAATTCATCAGCAAATCTATTCCAGCATATTTCAACATGTGTGAAACAATATGTATTTCTCATTAATTTGGTGTGAAAACAGTTTAAATTAAAAGAAGATGTTGTTTTCTGGAATAAGACTGGTCAGACAGAGAAATTGATACTTACATTGATAAACTGTCTTGTGTAGACATGGTGTGCCTTGTGTGCATAATAAAAATAGATAGAAAATTAGTCTTCTAGATAAGATAAAATGGTAAAGGATTAACAAACAAAAAAGTGAGCAGGTTTAGTCTCTCTCTATTTTAGAATTGCAGGGATACTGCTCTATGTTTTCAACAGGGAGGTTGTAAAACAGAATGAGTTCACGAACAGAAAGTGAGTTATCTCCATATCTACCCCCCCCCCAAAAAAAAAACAAACCCACACCTCCAAGCAAAAAAACACCTGTCTAAAGTCAAAGAAAAGCAAGACTTGCAAAGCATAGAAACATAACACTTATTTAATTAGCTAACTTTTGTTTGCTGCTGTTCTGGAAACCCTATTTAACTCTTATACATTGCGGTGTCCTAAAACCAAGTAGTGCTTTGTTGCACTGAGGGAAATCCAAAATAAAATTAAAAAAAAAAAAATCTCTTTACTGTTTTTCACTTGTTGAGGATTTGCATTAACGTAGCTGAGAACGGAGCAGGAATGCATCATAAGTAACATCATTAAATTGAGTTTATGTCGCTAAATACGAGGTTCTCCTCCAAGAGAGCGTTTTCCCATGGGTTTGTAGGTGTAGGTCTCATTGCCTGAGCTACCGCTCTGCTGAAGAACCGCTGACAGGCCAAACTGATTTGGGGAAAAAAAAAACAAAACACCACACACCTTTCTGTTTAAGTGCTCTTTAAACACGTCGTATGTGTTTTCAATTGGGACTGCTGTTAAGGTCTGTAGTATTTGGGGCTCGTAGATTAAGAGACTACACGAGAAAGCAGTACGAATACGCATACATCTCAAGTGCCGCGAAATGGGAGGCAAATCCCCCCCCCCTTTGCCTTACAACAGACGATCTTGCTGATTTTTCTCCGCTGGGGTGCGGTGGGCGTCCACCTACGACTGCGCGGCGGTCACAAATTAACGGGATTTCACCGCTATGCCTTTAATTGGCGTTAACCGGCGCAGCTGCGGCGCACCTTCTGAGCCTCTCTTACTTCCCATTATTCCTCTTCGGCTCGAAAACGTACAAAATTCCTCGGGTCGAGCGCGGCAAACCGCTGCTGAAGGCTGAGGCGCCGCTTTCCCGCCCTCCCGCTTCCAAAGCGGGACGGACGGGTGTGTGTACCCCCTTCGCCTTCCCCGGCCCGGAACGTTTTGAGTCCGGAACCTTCCGGGCGCCCGGCGGGGGAAAGGGGGAAGAGGGAGGAAAAAAAGAAAACCCAACCCGGGACGCGACGTCGCCCCGCCGAGGCGCCTGTTGGGGGACGCCGTTGCGCAGGTTTTATTCCTCTCCGCCATCGCCTCGCCGGCCCTCGACCATGTACCGGCAGAGCTTCCGCCCCCCGACGCCTCCGTACCCGGGCGGCGGGTTCCGGAGCCCTCCCTCCGGCGGAGGAGGCCCTATGCCCCCCTCCCCGCGGGCCTACGGGAGCCCCCACCACACGCCGCCCTACGGCCACCGGCCCGGGCCTTACGGCAGCGGCCACTCGCCCCGAGGCCACGGTTTCCACGGCGGCGGCGGGCGGTTCGGGAGCCCGTCGCCGGGGGGGCAGACCCCGCGCAGGCCGCAGAGCGTCAGCCCCCGGTACCCGGCTCCCTACGGCGGCAAATCCCCGGCCGGAGCTCCCCCGCACCCGCAGCAGCACAAGCGCTCGCCCGGGGGCTTCCAGAGACACTACCAGGTATGGGGCAGGGCGGTAAGGGAGACAGGCCTGCGCCTCCGCGGGGCGGGCGGGGGGGGGAGCTGCCGCCGCCGCTCAGCGGAGGCCGCAGCCCGCAGGGGAGAGCGCAGCGGGGGCTTGTGACAAGGCGCAGCATCCGTCCCTTCCCTCCACCGTTTTGAGGGGAGGGCGAGACTTGCACTGCACCGGCCAACATCCGTCTTCCTCCCACCCCCTGTAGAGAGGATGGAGAGGCCCCAGATCAGGCAGCTGTGTGCGCAGGAAAGGGAAGAGGGCCCCAGGCCTGGCTGAGGCCTGTTGTGAAGACACAAGGACTCACAAGAGAGTAGCTTTCTTCCTTTTCATACTCCAGCATGTGAAGGTAGAGAAGAAATTAAGTGCCAGTCAAAACTGGAGCAAACATCTCTTCCCCTTGTATGTACCTCCCTTTGATCAGTTTTCTTTAACACAAGGGTGAAGTTGTGTGTGCGTTTACTTTGCCTGCGTTGTCTTACAGTATGGAAGCTGCCCTGTCGGGACACAGAGCTTTCTGGGACATGAATAGAGGAGTGCTCTACTAAAGAGAATTAAGCTGAGGCTCCCTTAAGCAGAAATGAGAGCATCTGTTGGGATAATAGAGTACCATTTTAAAGTGTTTGCATTGTACTGAAAGATTTAATTTATATACATTAGTTTTCCCAAGAGCTGTCAACAACAGGTTGCGTGAGTTATGCTTTTTTCAGGTGGTTTAGTTGGGGTATGTGACTGGCAGTGCAGATAGGGATGACAGTTCTTGAGGTGATACCAACGTTATGTACATAGCTGACTTTATGCAATATTAGCGAAACCTTAAAAGTGTAACAAATGGCACATGCAGTGCAGACAATGGTAAAATTTTCACCCCTAACATCCCCTAACACTTTAGGGATTAAAGTGTAATAATGAAGTAAAATCTTAACATGCCTGCACTGCATAGTCACGTTTCCATTCAAAAATAGTCTTTGGTTACTTTTTTACGATGCAGATAGCTATCTTACAGGAGTCTCATAGTTGGTGGGAGGGAATCATTAGGAACTCTGTACATTTTCTTCAGTGCAACAGCAAAGGCTCTCCCAATGTGGAAGCCTACAGATTGCTTAACCTCTGAACCTGTTGAAAAGGCAAAAGATACGGGGTTTCTGCTGCAGATTCTGGAGGGATGGTTTATGTTGCTGATGTCTAGACATTTCCCTTCAAAAAAATCACTCTTTGGATATTCAATTAAGTGTTTTTTAAAAGCCTGCCTTAAATTAACCGAGCAGAAGAATATGCAGGAATCCTTTTGCCTCTAGTTTTAGTTAGAACTCTCTCGTGTCAGGTCCTGTGGGCAGGAACAGTCTCATAGGCTCCATCCTTGGTGTTAAATAAGAAGCCTGACATAAAGAAGGTACAGGTTTGAATCCAGTCACAGACTGTCACAACATTTTCCCTTCTCCCCTTTCCTTCTGCAGACCTTGTGAGTAGTTTAGGAGCATTGACCCAATGGCGATGCTTTCTAAGACTAGAAAGACATCGTATGTCTGTAGCTTTGCCTAGGACTAAGGTAATGTGTATGTGTGTTCCTTAATGTGTATGCACGTGGGTTGTTTTGCCTGAGAAGGCAATAGGGGCAATCACAAAGGGAGGAAGTCTCAAACTTTGAGTCCCCATCTTCTTTGACATGGGCAACAAGACTCTCAAGTCCATGAGGCCATGAGTAGATTCAGGTAGAAGGATTTTTTTGCATGGTCTAAACGTCAAATTTCTTCTGAGGTATGTGGATTGTTCCCTTATCTCTGTAGATGCTATTGTTAAGAAACTATAGTGCTTTTGCAATTTATGGTGCTACTGTCACCTTTGAGATGAAAATCTTAAGTGACCCTTTAAAATCTCATCAGGAAATCCAAGACAGTTTATATTTACTTTAGTATGCAATTAATTATATGTTATTAATATTCTGTGCTCATTTTGCACTTGTAGACTTTCATTTTTTGAAATGAACAGAAAACTTAAAGAAAAACATAGTAAGCTTGATTTTTCTGAAATGGCTGGCTTGACCCTTATGTGACCAGTACTTTACAGAGCTTTCCATTTTTTCCAGAGATGCATCCGCTTTAAATTTTATGAAAACATTTGTATCTCTTGAATGTCTCCTCTTAGAATTCACTTAGTGGTAGCATTTCCCTTTCTACACTCAACTGGATTTAGTGAACTAGCTAGCTAATAGCAGTAGCTAGTTAGTGGTGGTGGGTTGAAAATTATTACAGAAAGTTAAAAAATATCGTGTGAAATGGTATAATCATGATTTCTATGTTTCTGTGCATCTGCCAGCATCTAAAATTAACGTTGGCTGAAGAAAGCTGATAAAGGGAGTGATTGTTCCTATTTTCAAGGCAGTAATACCACATTCAGTAACATGTTGATAGCACCAAAAGATATTTTTTTTCTGTTGTAGAGACATATTTGTTATCTGGAAAAAACGTGTTGAGAATAGATTGACTGTTTCTTTAAGGAAAGTTCAGTGACAAAAGGCTGTTGGCACCAGTGACAGTAAATATAAAGGTTTTTTTAAGGTGTCTTTGGCACCAAACGGTTTCTCTTACACAGAATGGTTTCACTTGCACATGTAGGGCTATTCTTGTTTTCCACAGGCCTGTAATATGAATAATCACATTTTTACTTTTTTTAAGTAAGGCTGTCAATCTTGTATTACATAATAATACGTTTCCTAGATTTTGAACTTGCAAAAATGTCGGTGTTACTGACATTGTAAGTCAGTTGTAGTGATGACATTGTAATATATTGTAGTGAAATTTAATGTTTTAAAGTCAATCCATCCAAAAGACTTTTACCATTGAACTATTTTGTTCTGTCACTGGATACTACAGATCATTATGTCAGTTCAGCTTTCTTTTGAGTGCTGCAGATTAGATATAACATTAAATAAACTGCACACTCAAACTATTTTACAATGTCAGAGTTACAGGGTCTCCGTTAAACATAGTGCTTTAAAGAGTTAATTTTTTTTTTTTTTTGAAGATACAATGCACTGTGTACTACTGCTTTACTGCTAAGTGTGAGTGCTTAAAGAACATTAATGTTACTTTTGCTCATGCATGTTGACTTCCTCTAGGAAAGTCCTTGTCCCTTGGGATGTTTTTATCTGTATTCTGAGGTGATTCTCAGACCTTTCCCTGGTGGTTTTGATACAATACTTCATAAAGTAATTCTCTACCTTTTAGTGATTTTTCTGGTTTAAGATCATCATCTTAGCTCTGTAACCTAATTGTACTACGACAAATCACTAGAAACTAATGCCTTGTAAATAAGACATGGATGTTCCCACATTTGGTTGTGTATCCATTATCATCAAGCTTTAGGTGTTCTAGAATAGTACTTACTGGGACCAGACAAGCAGGCTCCTGCTGCAGCACACTTTAAGAAACAGGTTCAAGACTCAGCAGTTTTCAGTGGAATCTGTTCTTCTGGCTAAGCATAGGGGCCTTCACTGTATGGCACCGTTTCTCAGTTTTACCCAGAAATTGTTTTATATGATCTGTTTACATAGATTCTGTAGGGCTTATTAGTCAAAATCAAATACCATCACTGCTGGTCCAAAAAGTCAGGGGAGTGGGGAAAGCAGCCCTTAATTAGTGCTTTTATGCTCCTTTACAAAGTCAGAGGCTGATAATCAGCTTCAAGGAGCCCTGTTCTAGTCACACAGAATGCAACAGGCATGTTTGGAGACTAGCTATTGCTTATCTGTAGTATAGATTGTCTAACTGTGGTTAAAACAAATGAATTTAATCTAATATAGCTTTAGACAAAACCTCACTTTTTAGGGCAGTGAATCTGAGGAAAAGAACAATGGGTGATGCTAACAGGAGAAAATGGTGACAGCAATTTCCTTTATGTCATAGCTCTTTTCAAGTTGCCCGCTTTTAGCAGGTTTGCAGAAGCAATTGTGGTAATCCTTGATCTTTAAAAAAAAAAATCAAATATCAAAAGCTCCATGCAAAAGGTTTTTCTTTTGTGCATTATCTGCCTAATCACCATCCAGATTGTATATCAAATAAAGTAATCTGTTCTCAAATTTCACACAACACTAGTTTGTTGGGAAAAACAGGGTGTTTTTCCCAGTAAGTTCTTGGGGTCATTTGCAGCTATTTGCTTTATACAATGCTGTGTTCAGTCTATAAGTACTTGATATCTAATTTCTGCTCTTGTAACCATTATCAGCTCTTCCTCAGCCTCTAACTCCCTGTCTTGTTGTTCAGCTTTTGAGTTAGACATGTCATTGACTTAGGCAGCTTGTGGAAAATAGGATGAGGAGCTTTTCTGTAGTTGTGTGCCAGAATGATGTGAACAAGTGTTTTGGAGAAGACTGGGGTTTTTTTTCTTATCCTGGTAAATCATCACTTGTAATTAAAATTATAATGAAGTTAATATTTTCTGAGGAATATGCAGGTGAGGAGTAGTAATTAGTAATTAATAACCAACTTCAAAGCTCTGCTGCATTAGAAGGAAATATTTATTATTTTTTTTTAGTTTGAATTAGTCTATTAAATGTTTCTTTACCTGATGGTTTTCTTCCAAAGGGATCACCCAGGACATCTACTCCATTTGGTACAGCGCATGGCAGAGAGAAAAGAGTGTCTAATGATGTGGAAAACTATTACAGACCTTCAATGCTTGAGGATCCATGGGCTGGCCTAGAGCCAGTTTCTGTTACAGACATAAACCAACAGTACAGCAGTGAGCAAACAACATATACTGGTAAAAAAGGGAGGTATTTCAGCTAACACTTTTAAAGGCCAAATAACTCCATCTTGTCAGGAAAACTTTGGGACAAAATCTTTACACTTACACAAGATGAACAATAATCAAGACCTTAGATAATGCTTTTATTTGATCACGTGTCCACCCTTTTATCCTACTTTTTTTTTTAATTGCATTGGATATTTTTATGTATGGGAGGGAAAAGGAGTGGTAGGAAAACTTACATTTCTGGCTACATGGAAGTGCCTACCAGCTTTGAAGAACAAAGAGTTCTTTAATCACCAGCGACTGATATGTGACTGTTAAAACAGGTTTCCATATATTTACCTCTTCCATGCCAGATTGTTAGCCTTTTATTGTAAACTCCTTTAGGAAATGGTATTTTTTTATGTTTCAACATTTTTAGAATAAAGTAACTTGGAAATAAAATAAAGTTTTGTAAATCCTTGTTTTGTAATGTATAAAGATTATTTTAGGACTTTTGTTAAGGTGTACGCATTAACACAAATAGTACTAGTGAAAGTAGGTGACTTCTGTAAATGTCTTTGTATGCTGTAGTTAACCTCTGATTTTGTGTGTAGTATTTTTTGTTAATTGTAGTGTAACATGAAGTTGAAACATGACTTTTAGCCATCTCAGGAAAGAAATGTATTGTCTTTGAAAAGTTTAATTTGTTGAACCAGCTCTTGAGTCATAAACATAACCCTGTGATCATTCGGTTTTGTATTTAAAAAAAAAAGGGATCTAATTTGGAACAAAACTAGACATTTCTGGATTATAGTAACAAGTCTGTTCAGTGGCAATTTAAGTCTAAGGAGCACATAAAACATCAAGATTAAATAAATGCAAATGTACTTTCTGGATCCACCTGTTAGAATAGCATAGAATTGAATGAAAGTTTGTTATACAGTTGACATTAGTACATGTATAGCATCTTTTTTTTAATCTGTACAAGATTTTCAATTTCTTTTATTTTTACCTAGATAAGTCTTGTTTTGTGTGCATGCATGCTATATTTTTTATACTGAAGAGGAAAGTAATGATGTTTTTTTAGAGCTTGTCTATACGTGGAAGATCCATTCTTAAATCCAGTAGTGAATATTGTAATCTAGAATAAATAAGAAATAGTTCCAGCTGCAGGCATGGTCGTAACATGCCATGTTAAGCCTGCGGTAGATGCATAAATTTTTGTTGAACTTACCATTGTTTGTTTGTTGATCTTGGCTTTTAAGCAGTAGGTAGAGGGTGAAAACTTATCTAAAAATAAATAAAAGCATTAGTTCAGTTTTCCAAACATACGTTTCATTTAAGCTTCTTACATACTGCACAGAAAACATATTTTTGTAGTCCTGAAGCATGGTTAGGTAGAAAAGCACAGGGAATCACATTAGACTGTTCTCAGTAACTTGCCTTTTGCTGAGGTAGAATAGTCCGATAAAGTTCTTTATCTGTTTCAGCATAAAATGTCTTAGCATAGTACTGCCTTCAGGAATAACTTCAAACTGGAAGGGCAGTTAACATGTTGAAATGTGCTAACCAAGTCTCTTGCACTTTTATCACCATAATCTAGTCACTTATGTCTTCCCTCAATTGACCTTATTGTTTTAGTAGTATATCCAAAAAGGCTGCTCAGAGAACTGAGAACATAATGCCTGTTTGATACCAAGAATGGTTAAATCTTCATCCCAGAATCAAAACTGTGCCTTAAATGGCAGCTCTCAGTACTGTTATCTGTAACGTGTACCAGCAAAACTGAGATGACTTGGCAAGTTGTAGATAGTCTGTAGAATTTATAAATCAATTAGTCAATGTCATTGTGAAAAGTGAAGTATAAACTTTTCTTTCCTTTTTTTGTTTTTAACCTTGTCAGGTGCTGTAAAGCTCACAAAAAAAGTTACAAGGTGGTTAACAGAGTCATCTTTTTTGTTACCATTTCCTTTGTAATTCAATGCAGTTTACTTTTTGCAGTGTTTGGTGATCTTGAGGAAACAGATACCATGTTATTTAAGAGACTAAAGTTATGTTGTGTTACTGGTTAGACATGAGAAGAAACTGGGTTTGGAAAGGAGAAGGGAAAGGAAAAGGATTCATGACAGAAGAGAGACTGTAAGAGGTGGGACTGCTTATACGGTAGCCTATATCAGCTGCCCTTGCGCATTGCAAAGATGCATTTTTCCACTTTGGCTTTGCAGTTGACCCAGGGATCAAAGCCAGCCTCTGGTAATAACTGTTAACTCCTGGAACTGTGTGACAGACATCAACGAAAGTAAATGTTCCAGAAAGAGAATTGAGGAAATAATCTTGAAGTATTGTTTAATCAATACAGGCTTTCCACAATGCCATCTGTTAAGCTGCTACTCCAGTGCACTTCAGGATATGATCCAACAATTATAAGTACATCATACTGCTAAAGACTCCAATAATTTGGTCAAGAATCAGCAAGGAATTAAAATGTAGATGTAATAAACTTACTAACTTCATCACAATGCACCAAAAACTTAAAAATTATTCACCTTTCTGGCTCACAGGAATAATTCTGCAATTACAGTAAAATTTCAAAATGTCATTGTTGAATAGCTGTAAAATGCATGAACACATGTTCAGAATTATAAATATAATGTACTTAAAGCCAATTTAAGCTTTGCCTTTTTTGCTATGATCCCTGGGAAGCTTAAGCACTTACTTCCTCACCAGTTTTTCTCCTTTTTCCCATATGGCAAACATTCTTTTTTCCCACATGTTTCTAATGGAGATAGGATATATCACTTCCTTATTTGTTAATGAAGCTACTTGATAGTAACAGTATGGCTCTGGAAATAGCATTTGATGGTAAAAAGTACAGCACAAATACATCCTTTCTTCACGAGCCCATGAAACAAAATAGCGCCTGTGTCTTGTTAACGAAAGGATTCTTCTGTAATGAACACACTAAGAATTTGGGCATTGTTCTTTCCTCAACAGACTTCTTAGTCTTTAAGGTAAGTCATTTAGCTCCTTTTTCAGAAGTTTCGGTTGATGTACTTATTTTCCATTCTGTTTTGTTTGTGTTGTGCGTGTGCATCAAGTCCATCTGACTTTCCATTCAGTTGTTGTAAAGGAGTTGTATAACTCATGACTAATTCTCTTCTAGCAAAAAATTAATTTCACTTGTTGCTGTTTGCTACTGTGTTTAACAGCGAACTGCATTGGTTCTACATTGTGCTAATATCACAGTAGGATAACTTAAATCAGCCGAGTACGATTCTGTGTAACATGGCAACACACCGGGTGGGAAGTTCCCCTGAGTTCTGTACTGTAATACTTCAAAGATAGTTCAGGTTTGGGTTTTCTCTGCGACTTTATAATACAGAATATTCATTCTTCTCTGGCACTTTGGACACACTATTTTACATTGAAATTGTAAAACAATTTAGAATGTTAACATTTCAATTAAAACAGGATTTTTAAAATTCATATCAAGCTACTTCTCTTTAGAATTAGCAATAAGGCATTGAGCTGTAACATTTTTCTAATGTCAAAACTGGGAACACTTTGCAGGGGAAATGCTTCTGGTCAGCAGAATGGGTAACTACTTCTGCAGTCAGGTTGTTTTTCTTTTCCTGTTAAGGATATCTTTATGTGCTCTTCACTTTTATATAAATGTGTTAATTAGACATCTGACGGGAGGCATTTGAAACATGCATTACGTGGAAAGTCTACAAGTAGCTATTCAGCTCCCTTCTAAAGCAGAGTTTTTATAGCCTGTTTAGGTTTCAAGTTGTGCTCGTTAGAAGATTTACTCATGCAACCAAGATATGTAAGTATCTAATGTTACAGTTTGAAAATTGTATCATTCGTTTGTCTGTCAGTGCTTTTTACCAACTCTGCAATAAACTGCTCTGTTTAGCAATTGCTCTGAATTCAGATTCATACATGTGCTTGTATAGATGAGCCGAGACTGTCTTGCAATGGATTAAACTTGTTTTTACGTTTTCTTAAATTCTCAAGAGTAAATACTTTGTTCTCCTTTCCCCAAATCTTGGTGCTTGCCAAGCTCCCATCTTCCTTGTACTAGCGGAGAAAAGGGAGGGAGGATTGCCTACACTGCTTGGTGAAGAATCATGTAATAATTTTCATGTCTCAGGCTTTCAGAAGCTTGGTAACCAATTAACTTTTTTATCATTTGAGATGGCTCAATTAACTTCTTATGCTACAAGAAAGGAAAGAAATCACCAAGTTGTGTTAAAGCTTAACAGTAGTTCCAGCATTCAATCGTTAGTTCAAAGTCAAATTCTTTGCGGTAACTTTTCGTGTGACTGTCTCACTAGGCACAAATCGAAGAGGTTTAATTTTCTGCTATTTTCACTAAAATAAGTGCTTTGCTGATTTAAAGTTGAAGAACACTTTCTCAACCTGGACTTCTGAATTGACCTGTAAAAAGTTACTAGCTCTTTATTGTTAGACCTCAAATCTAGACCTTTCCTTTAAAGCATTTTCGATCTGGCTAAAAGAGCTTTGTCTCATCCTCATTACTTCCTTGATGACACTAGGAAATCTTTGAATGTTGGGGTAGAAACAGTTGGGCAGATGCTCAGTGCCACAACAGGGTCATCAAACTACCCTCCCTCCTCTCCTAGAGGTTACCCCTAATTTCTTGTCATTCCAGTGTAGTGGGGCCCAGGAGGTGTTTTGAGCCAGAGAGTCATCCGTCTTGTTTCACCGGCTGTATGTATGTGGGTTGCAGCATTTTAAATCATATCAGTGGTTTGCTTAGTGCACGTTAAGAATTTTAAATTTTACCAGCATTATAAATTCTAATCTGTAGTTTAACTCCTAAAATGGATGCATGTTCTCTTCTTCTGCAGTAAAATCACAGGTGAATTCCACTGCCCCTTGTTCACTGATCTATGGCTGTTGCACATTCCTTTTCTGAACTATAAATGTAAAAATTTGGATACAAAAAAGTAATTTCTCTGGCTAAAAGGGGTCATACCAGTACAGTTTCAGAGTGAAATTTTCAACACTGATGACACTACTGCTATTAAAATAAGAGCTTCTCTGTCCCCCTTTAACAGGACAAAAATGAAGCAAAAAATTAGGCAGTTGAGATGCTCAGTTGGAAGCTGTGGTTTGCACAGTGTGAGATGGACTACATCAGTAGGGACGTCATTACAATTCAGTGTAACCTGTATTAGCCCATTTCCAGATTGCAGTAGAAAGGGTTTTTAACAAAGAGCTGAAAAAATACCATCGCACTCCCTAATAAGACAGAAAAAGGTATTTCTCAAAAGTTAATTTACATACAAAAGAATTAGTCTTCCGCAGCCTCAAACTCTTACACTGCCTCACAAACCGTGAGACCTGTCTTGTTCTTATGTTTCTTCTGGAGAAGCACTGACTTGTTCCCAGTAACTTCAAGGCTTCCCATGGCGTGAACTTCAGTCAAAGTCATCAAATCACTGTTTGACCTGTTTTCTGACAAAAGTGAAAAGTCTGTTTTATGTGAAACATTGGACATACTCAATGTCACAAAACTGTAGGCTGTACTATTCACTGGATGTGGAAAGCTTTTGACACTAGATTAGCATGTATTTATTTCTTAAATTTTTTGAGTAAAGTATTCCTGCATTTTGATTTCAAATGTCAGTATTTTTTAACAGTAAAAAAGTTATACCTTCAAGTTCTACCAGGGAAGTGATTTTCAGATATTAAAATTAATTCTCAGAATTGCTTAATTCTGAGTATTCATTTTTTCCAGGTAACAGCAACAGGATCGTGGAGGATGTATTAAATGTATACCTTTTTTTTTTCCCTACAAAAGAAAGAAAATAAGTTTAATTAATTTGATTCAAATGTCAATCTTAATTCAAGTAGTGGTGGTGGTTGCAGAGTACAGTTCAAAAGAATCTGAGGTTTTTTCCTTTCTTACTTGAAAGAGCTTACATTTTCCAGAACTGGTCAATGCAGTTCACCCAGATGTGCTCGGTCAGAGGTTTTCTAGTTGAGATGCTGAGATAGAAATCATGGTCTGCGCAGTGGCAGATGGACTACCCGAGTAGGGACATCATTGCAATTTGGTGTAACCTGTATTAGCACATTTCCAGATTACAGCTACAATAGGATTTTAACAAGGACAAAACAAGTTAGACCCCTTCCCTCCCACACACATAAACACACCTTAAGTGATTTTTTGTTTTCTAAGCCTCCAGCAAGACACTGTGTTATAGGGGTCAAGGATAAGATAATTTAAATTGTTCTTCCATTTATTCATTAGTGACAGCATCTTGGGAGGCAAAGGATTTGACATCACATCAAGCTGAAATTTTAAACACAATTATTTTAAAATCTGCGTGTACTACCCTGCTTTTATGGGGAGCAGTAATGATGCTGTATTAAGATACACTGAAACCTTCTGGTATCCATATGTATTTTGCCACAATCTAATTGCTGTGTAGTCAAGATAGTTAAAAGCAGTCAGTATAGAGTCAACAAGTGTTTGCTTTGGGTTTAAGTCTTTGTAGTTTGCATGAGGAAATTCCTAAGAGTTCAAACTGCTGACCATGATGTTGATGCAACTATTAGTATAAATGCTAATAAATGGAAGAACAAAACCTCTTTCACGCTGATGCAAATCATTCCCTTTTCAAGCATCACACAGGCTAATGCTGAAACTAGGGAAGAGGAATCAAGCTAATTGACAACTTCTGTGGACAGCTACAGAGTGTAAACCACAAATAACAGAGCAAACATAAGTTTTAAAAAATACTGATTGCCAACTGGGGAGTATTATCAACAGTAATTGGATTGTAAGTAGTAGTTGCACAGCACTTTTAAAATCAAACCACTACCTCCTGTGGCTTAATGAAGATTCTGAGGTTAACGTAAAATAAGGCTTTGAGCTGTGTTCCCCTAACAGATGTTGGGGACTTAACATGTTACTATTCCTACAGTTGATTTTGTAGAAAAGAATAAGTATCTTCACCACTGGTCTGTGAAGTGTAGCATTTTTGCATGAGTCTCATTTTATCAATATATTTTTTAAGCTAAGATAAAACTTTGCATTTGAAAATCTTGGGGATTGTGAAAAAGGTGAAAGGGAGAATTAACACCTGCAAGTGGTCCAAGTGTATGACCTGGGTTGGAAACTGTAAGAAGGCACCAAGGGTCCATCTATTGATTATTTGCCATTCCACTTTCCTAAAGCTATTTCCCTTGTCTGTAAATTTTTAATAGCCTCCTGGTTGCTATGGCAATTAAATTACACTAAGGAAAATTGTTTGGTTGTTCATTTCCAGATGTTAAGAAAGCAGTATGTGCATTGTGGGCAACAGGTTGAGAAACTGCTATAGCTGTTTTCGGATGAATGAACTGCCAGATTGCATCCCTGTTGAAACTGAAGACAGCTTGCACTACCAGCAGCGTTCCGGTACTTGGAATAGCTTCTAAAATAAAGTTAGAAAGCTTCCGTAAAGAACCCTTAAATCCCTGTTTTCAGGGTATCTATTGCATCTGGTTGCATTTTTCTGACAACATTTAATTTCCTCTCGGAATAATCACTGGATGTTTTATACATTGACTCTCCTGTAGCCTGTCGTCCTCACTGCTGTGTGGTGAGGCAGAAATAGTTATTGTCTATACTTCGTGAATACACAACTGGTAATAGCCCTGTTTAATTTCTCTCTGCTGTTAGGTTGCCCCAGTAAGCAGGTGACAGAACTCTCTTTTCATTAACCAAATCTCTATCATTTGTCTTCTTACAGCTTGAAAGTAGTAGAGTCTAAGACATTAATAAACACATCCATAAGGCTCTATGTACTTTGTATTTCAGGCAAACAGTTTAGAGAGACCTACCAAAAGCAGGTGTTTGGGTTTTTTTACACCCCCCTTTCATCCATAGAAGATAACTTATGTAGTCTTACCATAATTTTTCCTCTCCAGTGAATGTTGTATTCTCTCTTTTTCCCCTCTCTTTTTTTCTCAGAACTGTCTGTGCACCAGCTATATGCTAAAGCTTTTCTGCATAGGTTTTCCATAGAAATAAGCCTACCTTTCCCAGCCCTTCCATTGGAATAGGCCTTTCAGGGCTCTGCTACCAATAATTGTCTGCTGGAGGGTTTGGTGGAATTGGAGCCACTCAACCACCCAGCATACACCGTCCACTAATGGTCCTGTTGGTTTACCTTGCTGGAGATGATGAAACTATGTCAACAAGTAAAGTGCACACAAACCCTCCCAACTCATCTAAATGAGCCTGCGTTGGTTGAGTGGTGGACGACTTCATTGTCAGATGTGCAGTGAGAACTGTACAAGGCAGACATGCCCCTACCATAGCAGCCACCCTTTTCTCTCTAGATTAAGAAAAAGTTCCCTTCTTAACATGCAGACAAAGGGTGCTCAGATCTGTGCTAAACATTGCAAAGATGGAGGCAGTGTCACTCCAAGAAGACAACTGAAAAGGTTGTGGGAAAACAGCATCATCTTGATCCCAGTTCTTCCTGGTAGCTTCCCAACACAACCATCTCTTAAATATTCTCATTTCCACTCAGCATATCCTTGTTGATAACACACCACTCATGAAAGCATAAAATCAGGTACTCTCCCTTCAGCAGCCACAGAACATACTGCTGTTTTTCAATCCATGAATGACAAGAAAGCAGATGTGTGTTTCAGAGAGAAGCAAGTTTCATGAGCAGCAAAAAATAAAAGTCTGTGTGCATAGGGACCTTTCCTATTCAGTATATTTAATCATTTACTGTCAACTAAAAAAGATAGTTCAGCTTCAGTCCAGCCCCAGTTACTTCAGTGATAAATTCTACTTCAGAATCTTTTAAACAGCCAGAAGATCTGCTACGGAGCAACTGTTCTCAGTCTTGTAACTTTTCCGATGAGCAGAAGGAAAAAGCAAAGTTCTGGTGTCATTCTAACTGTATTGATGTATCGGAGAAAAACAGCAGAAACACATCTAATCAAAGTATACGCCTTTACCAGCGGGTAGTCTGTTGCTATGTAAGCATCCCAAAACAAATAATCCAATTCCTGGTGTTACTTACGGGCCTGGGGAGGATCATCAGGACAGCAGACTTCCCCCCCTTTGGCACCTCCTGGCAAGGAGACTCTAGTGACAGGGTCTGTACCTTCAAAAGCACGCCGTTTCCCTTGAAGTTCAGCATTAGCCTTTTTCAATTGTTTGCAGTATGACAAAGCATCAGCACAGAACACGGGCAGGAGTGCAGAATGTGCTACAAGCCTCTCCATAAGTCACACGAAGAAATAGAAAGGTCAAGAAAGATATTAAGACCTGCATTCATTTCTTTATTCTGTTTCTTCACAGGCTCCACAACTTTCTTTGTGGCTCGGTCTTCACTTTGCTCTGGACTCCCTTTCCACCAAGTATCTCATATTCTTTCTTTGGCTGACACTCCATTTGAACCAGATACTTTTCTCTTACACCACTTCCACTCTTTTGTGACTTAAGCCATCCATAAGTTATCATCTTCTGCAGAGCTACCTGTGTCACAAGAAGATTTTTCCATCCTGAGCCAACTACCACTGCTCCCCTAGTTCTCCTGACAAAGCAGACGTTGCAAGTGCTTTCAAATCAAACAAGTTAGAGCTTGGATAGTTCAAAATGCATTTCAGACTAAAACTTGCTGATGCCTGAAACAAGAAAGCTCACTCAAGTGAGCTTTTCCAACAATGAATCTCAGGACAGAAGTGGTCAGTAACCTCCCTGGTAGTAATAGTACTGCTGTCGCAACATCAATTGTGGTGTGATCTGCAAAGGTACCTCCATCTGTAACCTGTCTGCATCTTCCTCCTTTTTTCTTCCAGCAAATTCTTTTCAGGCTCCTTCTTCGTTATCTTTGTCCTGTTGGATCTTTTATTTTATTTTAGTATTTCTTTTTACTAATTACAAATTTTAAGCATTTTTCAAAGCAGTAAAGAAAAATAGGTTTTAAAGTTCTGAGAAAAATTTATACGTGTTCAGTCCCAAAGAGTGGATTTAATGATGCCAGTTTGTTTAGAGGTATGGAATACAGACCTTTTCAGTAAAATGTGGATTCCATAAACTAAAGCAGCATGTGAAATATTTTTTTCCTAATAAACTATACAGACATTTCATCAAATCCCAATTCTCAGTGTCCATCAGTCAGTGCTAGAAAGAAGTATTTATCCTGATAACCTGCACAATGTTAGGTCTAAACCTCACCTGGGAACTCCCTCGTCAAACCAATAACTTTGTTTTAAACCAGAACATAGATATCCAATATATAAAGACTTCAGATGGCAGACGTGCCGACATCTGTCAATTGAAGTTGATACCAAGCGTAACCACTGTCACTTAAAAAGCTGCTTTCTCTTTAGGCTGGCTGCATCTAACATGAGCTTCCGTCAATGAATTACATTTTAGGTTTTTATATTGTATTAGAGGGTCATGTATCAAATTTTTATGTAAGTGAGGTGATCAAATCACATTTGAACATTCTCTGCAACAAATACAGCCATTAAAGTCACATTAGGACATTTTTTTCTAGGACTGGATTGTTTATCTGTTTTCTGAAGCTTTTCTAGTAAGTTTTAAAGTAACGGTTTACTTAAAATCATTAAAATTATATACTAAAATCCTACCAATTAATATTCCTCTGCTTATGTATCATATTAACCCCCGTGTTCAGCATCACACTGGAAGGCAGCAGTCTTTTTCACTGTCACTTCATTCCAGCTTTTTGTGTCTTATAAATGTGACCAACTTCATTGATCTTTATGTGCAATCTTACATTTCACTGTGTTAAAATACTAAGATACGTGCTCCATGTTCCTCTCTGTTCCCTCATCTCTTCGTGCAATGGTTAAAATAGCACCTAAAATAAAAACTCCTTGAATACCCCAAACAGAAATATTGTATTGCTCCACATACTAACCCTCCTAAATTTTAATCATTAGCTACGACATCTTTGGTGCCTTCGTCACAGCATTTGCATTTGATATCTCATAAGCAGAAAGAGTTAAAACAATTCACAGCATTTTCTTGGAATTTCCTTCTCCTCTCCAGAGCGACAGCAGAGCCGGGCCAGGACTGTCCCAGAGTCATGTAAACACAGACATCTGGCTTGCTGTCCCTTTGTCCGTCCCTCTTTTAAATCCCCAAGCATAAAAAGCATCCCACAGCGGGGTCAGACCAGTCATCATCTGGTCCAGTGCTCATCTCCTCCCACCTTCTGCAGTGGCAGAGGCAGATGCCATTGAGGGAGAGCATCTCCCAGGCCACTTTCTGCTGGCCCTTCATGCTCCCGAGCATTCACAGTTGGTGGGGGGGATGTTGGGGCACACGTCTGTCTGGTCTTCGTTAATACTCTTTCATGGACCGGTTGACTGTGAATTTGTATAATCCTTCTTTGAAGCTAATGGTACAACTCATTGTTTTAGAATATAGTACCAAACCCAATTTACTTCTCATAAAAATTGAACAAAATTTTCTGAGTTTTCTATACCTAAATCAGCTAAGTGTGTACAGGAAATTGTGAAGCACAATAAACACTTCCATTATGAAGATCATCGCACTGATTTCAAGAGAAAGTGTGGTATTTCGGTGGAAGTCTACAACTCTCCATCTCTTGTGTTTCTGTTCAGGACGTGCAAACAACCCCTTTTTATCAGATTTAGAAATCAGGGCTCATCTTTAATTATTTCACCTCCCTGTTGCTCCTGACAGGCCAGTGTGAAAGGTCTGAGCAAACGGGAGAATGGTAATGCACAGTTCTAGAAATAACTTTAATCCCTATATTCCTCTAAACCAAAATACATCTTACACATGTGAACGTTACTTTCAATATAAAGTTAAACCAACACATTAATTACATTTAATTAAGCATAACATCAACCTTCAGAGAGAATAACACTAATATTCCATCATTTCACAAAAGGGAGAATTAAAGAATAGCAAGAGAATGTGTCTTGGTTAAGCCTTAGTACAATTAAATGACAGAAGAGAAGGCAGTGTTTTCTGCCTCCCCCATTCCATTCCCTAAAGCTGATTAATAAATAAAATTTTCAGAGCAAGTTCCAAATGCGTCGCCTTCCTGGGAGGAGGGATGCCAGCAGAAAGGCAGCCGTGCTTTCCCACACATACTAACGATAAAAGTTAGCTCTTTAATTCTGTGAGCATCTCTCTCTGTGCGACAGCTATTCATTAAAAGTTCCAGATTCTGGTAGAAGTCTGCAAAACCACTTTCTTTTTCCTGAGCACTGTACAACTTTGCTGTAAAGAATACAGACTCAGAAACATTCTCTTAACAAAAGAAATCCACTTCTTACACTGTTAGCATGGAAGGACTTGGAACAATTGAGAAGCTCCACGATTTCTTCAATAATCCACCTGTTTGTGTGGTTCACAGCTCTCGAGGAGAGAGTCTTCTGTGGCCAAAATAAGGATGTCAAATTATTATTTTTGGGTTGTTTTTTTTTTTTTTTTTTTTTAATGGAAGGTAGTTTTATTCAAAAGGGAAATTCTGTCACTGGGGAATTAAATGGAAATCCCTGCTGAAGTTAACAGGGGTTTGGATTTCATCCTTTATCTGACCTAAAATCTGCAATGACAGCAGGACCAATTTCAAACTAAGGTAACAGTCTAAGTTTTCAGGCACAACGCTACAGCAGTGGAGGTCACAGTCTCCTCAGAAACAGAGAGGGATACTTACACTATTGAATTTCACTGCATATGGAAATGATTTATGCTGTAATCAAAAGCGTAGCCCCTTCCAGTGGAAGATTCTCAAGCAATTATCACTGAGTAAACCAGTCTTTACCTCTATTAGCCATTAATTTAATGAGGGTTTTGTTTTTTTTTTTAATGACCAGTATCTTCATAACCTATAGATGCTTCATCTGGCAAGGCACCTGCTCTCTCATCTCCTGGAGGCAAATGTGGTTCAGCTTTTCAGATTAATGAATGAGAAAGCAATACACGACAGTATGCTAAAGCGTATTGCAATAAACTTTCTGTGCCTCAAAACAGAAAAATAATCCATCAGTTCACTTCCAGAGTTGAGATTTCAGGTCTTCAGGGTTTTTTTGGTTGGGGATATTTTTTTTGGACAAGGAGCTTTAAGTGGCATAATCTCTTTCTAGAGCATAATACCGTCACCATAATAATTATGAGTCGTTTCATGGATCATATTTTTAAAAAGCTACAGAAAATCAAGCCTAAAAATGTTAATGCATCGCTCGTAGCATTCAAGCTGTGGAAGTGCTGAATTTTATATTTCAACGATACACAATGTATTGTGTGATGTAGATAATATTTCGCAAAACACAAGGTGTGTAATACAAGTGTTACAAACCTGATTTCTTGCTTTTTTCTGACTAACCACAGAGCGTTTAATGTCAATTTGAGCAGCTTTTCCATTCCCACCTATGAACACTTGTAGACCTGCTCTGAAGATTGGTAGGAGCTGCCATCTTCTCCGGTACACTTTGGAGTACCCACTTTACAAAAAATCCTACCGATAAGAAATCTAATCCAATTCGTTGGGTCCGTTTACGTGCTTATGAATTTAATGATGCTGCTGTTGACGTGTTCTCTCTCTCCTGTCCCGTGAAATCCTCCAATGGAGTTACACAACTTGCCAAAACGTCGTGCAACCAAATGGCCCTCTGTTGGAAGGGGTCGAGCCGGTGCCCTCTTCATCAGCCTCTGCGCAGCAAAGCACGTGCTTGTGTGTTGTTCCTGTTGATTTCCTCTCATCAAATTGTTGTCTCTGCATTGTGTAAAAAGTTTGTCGGTTATCCTCTTTTCCTACATCCAAAGCTGGTTTGAATATCAGTCACACTTAAAACACAACTAAGCAATAGATTCCCTGAAACTGAGTGTCAGTGAAGCATCTGCATTTGATGTTCTTTCCATTCTGCGTATGGAATCCTGACCTTTCCCTGTTATCTGTGGCCTCTTTTGTTGTCAGGAGGAGGTTTTAGAAATTTTTATTTTTAAGTAGTCAATATAACTGATCCCTCTTGTTCTCATTACATTTTTTCTTCCCAATTCTATAGAGGCAATTCATGATCTCACCTAACATTTAAGCTACCAACTTTCTTATTTTGTTATGGACTGCAGGGACTATATTTAATTCTGTTGAATGCTGGTTACTCTCCTTCTGCTCTTGCCACCACAAACATGTCATACAGATGAAATATTTAGACAGAAACATACTTTAACCAAGACAGGAGGATGGCCGTTTAAGTAGTCATGCCAGTTTCACCAAAAGATTTTGGTGAAAATTATGCTTTCTTTAAAATGTTGACATTTTCTCAAACATTTTTTTTCATTCATCACTTCAAAAAGAATAACAGATGCTTTTAAACAAATGTTGCTTTAAAGAAGTAGTTAAAAAGAATTATTTATTTACTTACCAGCCTACAAACTACATACTGTGACAACGTACGGCTCCTTTTTATTTTTACATACAAAGTTCATTCATATGAATCCATATTTAAATTAATTGTATGATATTATGATTTCATATAAATTGCATGCCTGTGTGCCCATACTCTGAGCATACTAAAATAATAAGAGATATAGCTAAAATCAGTTTCCTGTCACAGACTTCACATTAGCATATCCTTTCTGCAGTTCACATTTATCCCTTCTGCAAAGTCAAGAGCACCTTATTTTCATCACACTGCATCCAGCCACAGATCTACATTTTAAATAAACCCAGAAAGCACTGGATTTCACACGCAGAGTAATGCTTTACTTTACTGCTTCCCATAATAAAGGCCATAACATAATAGTTCTTAGAATACAAAAGCTCCGTGATGCTGAAACCTTAATATAGGAGTTGAGAAATGAAAAAGAAGAAGAGCCGAGAGGCTGCAAGGTAGCAACAAATGACAGGCGCTTCAAATAAAGCACGCAGAAGGTTTCCCTGGATGTCAGTAAAGAATTTGCATTCTTACAATTAAGACTTAAATGTTGTACTTAAAGAAAAACCAAACCAAACCAAACCAAACCCCAAACTGGAGCCTCCCAGGAGATCAGTTGAAAGAGGCGGCCATCTCCGGTTTATACGATGCTAGAAGCTGAAACGGGGTTGAATTTGTGATAGAGCAGACCTGCAAAATTCTGTGGGATTTGGTTTTTTTTTTGGTCATTGTTCCCAAAAGGCAATATTGTAATCCCAAGTACAGTTTGCAAATAAAAATTATTACTACTACCTGCATGTCGTCTTTCACTGTCTTGCATAATTGTATGTGCTTGCTTGGAAGTCTCAGAGCAGGGTCTGCAATCCATAACGAGAAGCAATCTGGGGAGAAAAATGTACACAGCTTCTAATAAAGCCTGCCAGGTTTACAGTAATGCTTTCCTGATGTGGAATCACCAGACCATCTGCAGATAAGTTTTTAATTATTATTTACTACCCTACTTCTCATATACGTCATTAATAGCTTTCTGTTCATTTCCCACGTCTTCTGTAGTTCTTAGTCTATTTTTTTCCCCTACAGGGAATGATTTTCACAAAAAAGGTATTAAAATAAATGGTCACAATTAATCTTTGTTCTGCAGTAGCAGGTTAGAAAGCAGGAAGGTGCCTGTGCAGTCAGACAGCCTTGTCTTGAGGGCAAGGCCTCCAGCCTGGAGATGACACGAGTTTTCAAGAGCATTTGTGGGGTGGGGAAGGTTACAGCACCGCACACGGGTAACGTGGGCTGCTGGTTTTGTGCACTGCGCACAGCATCCTTTATTTCCCAGCGTGGGGATGTGTTTTCATTTTAAACTCTAGTGCAGGAAGGCAGGGGATGGCCCGCTCCTCTTCTGTAACTTCCATGTGGTTTTTGCCATTGAGTCAGCTGCAAAGCAGAAGTCCTGTTTGTTCTCTTGATCAACCGTTGCTTTGCAGAGGTGTAGATCAGAAAGTTGTGAAGTGAAGGAAGAAGTTCAGCCTTTTTCTAATGATCTTTAGCACTTACCAGCACTTACCACTTATTTTTGAGAAACTCAGGGAATGCTTTTATCCTGATGTTGGTCCTGAGGGGTACAACTATTTATTCATGGCTAAGCATGAATAAAGAGGCCAAGCAACATGTCCAGAACAGAACAAGAAACAACCTCACAAAGCTCACCTAGGCCTTTGATGCTTTATCATCGAATGGTTAGAGTTGGAAGGGACCTTAAAGATCATCTAGTTCCAGCCCCCCTGCGATGGGCAGGGACACCTCCCACTAGACCAGGTTACTCAAAGCCCCATCCAGCCTGGCCTTGAACACCTCCAGGGATGGGGCAACCACAGCTTCTCTGGGCAACCTGTTCCAGTGTCTCGCCACCCTGACAGTAAAGAATTTCTTCCTACCAGCTAATGTAAATCTACCCTCTTTCAGTTTAAAACCGTTATTTCTGTTCATAGGAGAGGTGCTCCAGCCCTCTGATCATCTTTGTGGCCCTCCTCTGGACCCACTCCAACAGGTCCATGTCCTTCTTATGTTGGGGGCTCCAGAGCTGGACACAGTACTCCAGGTGGGGTCTCACGAGAGTGGAGTAGAGGGGCAGAATCACCTTCCTCGCCCTGCTAGCCACTCTTCTTTTGATGCAGCCCAGGATATGGTTTGCTTTCTGGGCTGTGAGCACACATTGCTGGCCCATGTTGAGCTTCTCATCAATCAGCAACCCCAAGTCCTTCTCCTCGGGGCTGTTCTCAATCCATTCTCTGCCCAGCCTGTATTTGTGCTTGGGATTGCTCTGGCCCATGTGCAGGACCTTGCACTTGGCCTTGTTGAACTTCATGAGGTTTGCACAGGTCCACCTCTGAAGCCTGCCCAGTCCCCTCCGGAAGGCATCCCTTCCCTCCAGCATGTCAACTGTAACACACAGCCTGGTGTTGTTGCCAAACTTGCTGAGGGTGCACTGGATCCCACTGTCCACATCACCAACAAAGATGTTAAACAGCACCGGTGCCAGTAGCAACCCCTGAGGAATGCCACTCTATCTTGTATTTTGGAAACAATCAACATCCATTGGCCTGGTGGAGGGAACTGGGGAATAACAAATGCTGGAGCATCCAAACCCCATTTTTCCAGAAGGAATAATAAAAGCACCATACAAAAAGGAGCATCAGTAATGCTGCCTTTAAAGATGCTAAACAACAATATTTAGGTTTTTTATGCTATAATCTAAACATATTTCCATAAGAATAGCGTTATCAGTGGAAAAGCATTTTGGAGCTTCCTCCGATTTTTCAGAGCACAGGACCTCCAGTTTACCTTGTCTTGGATCTTACAATTTAGAGACAAATATTGGTGTGGCATTATAAAACTTGGACCTTCTGCATGCTCATCTCTGCACTCAGTGCTGTAACCCAGGCAAAACAAACATGAGACACCCATATTCGGCTCCTTACTTGGCTGTAGACATCCTGTGCGACCTCAGATGAGCCCCAGCCTCCCAGATTCCCAGATGAAAAATAACAGCATTTTTCTAAATCCCCTCCCCTCCAAGGTAATGTGAAAAGAAGGGTCACGGTGTGTTTACCAGCTGTGCTGATGAGAGGCAGTATTCCCTTCTTAGGGAGGGGGTGAAGAAGGATACACTCTGGTGGATGCTGCATGGTTACACGCTCTAGATGACCACCAAGTGGCTGAAAACTATCTCGTCATTGAACCAGTGACACTGCTTCAACTATTCCAGGAGGCAAATGATGCTTCCAACTGGGAATGAACCGATGCACGGCTGGGGCTTGGATCCCAACACTCCAGATGCTGCATCTCAACGAAGGAAACTGATCAAAACCAACCCCTTTGCACAGCAGCAGGACGCTGCAGTGCCACCACGTCCCTGAGCACTTCCAGGCCCCTGCCACAGTGGAGCGCTGCCTCCTGGCCGTACCCTGCCCCTCCGACCTCCTCAGAGGGCTGCAAATGGCACCAGCCCTGCATGACCCCCCGTGAGCCAGCAGGGCACGGAGGAGACCATCCTGCCGAGAACAGGGCTGCCACGGGCAGCCACAGGATCAAACTGGGGGAGATGAATACCACCACTGTGCTGTGGTTGGATTTTGACATTTTATGGTTGGGTGTCCATCACCCCAAAAAACCTGCTAGAGAGACTTCACAGCATTTATCCGTGCACTGCTAGGTCACAGCCCGCAGCAGGCACCGCTTGGAGAGTGACTTACTGGGGGTGGCAAGGAGCACGGAGGGTTTCTGTACCCTCGGCTTGCCCTTCCCATAGCGTGGTAGAAGCAGCACTGCTAATCGAAACGTGAAGACAATGTTTTTGCAGCCCAGGAAAACCCCATTTCCAGTTTGTTTCAAAGTCTCATCTACTGATTCTCTCACATTGAAACACAAGATTTCTTCTCCCTAACAAGGAGAGATTTTTTTAAAGCAGATTAGGGCTCAGTTTGGCAAGAAAGGTGAAACAAAAAAATTAACGAGAGAGGTTGTTGTTGGATGAAGTCCCAGACATGGTGCTTTGTCTGTGTAGAGTCTGAAGTAGGTCACAATGAAAAATGTGTAGAAAAAATGCTGGTAAATTATTCTGGCATTCTTCAGGTAAAAACATGGGGGAATCTTTGGCTTCACAAGTGTGGGAGGAAGATGCTTCCTTCGCATTTTACCGGAAAGACACTCTGAGCTTTCCATTGTTAAGTACAACTTATATTCCCCAGCTGGAAATAAAAGCAGACCCTGCCAGCAAGCGCTTTGCCCAGCGAAGCCGAGTTCAGCTGGACAGGTGAGGTTGTTTCCTTCTCCCATTCTCGCTCCATGATATCTTTGTCAGGGAACAGATGAAAGGAGAGAGCTTGTGTACGGCTCTAACAAACTGTTGTATACACCTTCTCCTCCATATCCTGATACATCAAAGAATTTGAAACAATAGCTAGGGGAAAAAAAAAAAAACTGGAGTATTTCTAGAGTATCAACACCACTACTCACGTATCTCAGTGAAACAGAAGAGAATTAGACTTTGATGAGCAGCTGTAGTGCAGCAGGAGACCTTATCACACAGCTAAGCCATTCCAGTGATTCGAATTCCAGCAATTTATTGAAGCTGGTGGCATTTTTTGGCTGAGGCATTATTCTTCTTCATTTAGAGAAGCAGCCCAGGTGACAGCTGTGTCAGCGAAGTCTGCAGCATGTGAAGTCTCGTGTCCTTAAACAACAAAAACAAGACCTGTATAAGAGGCATTTTTCTGCCACTAGACTTTGAAGTTAGAAGTTAAAACATGAGCTACTGTGAGAGAAGAGCTGAGGGAAACATCCCAACCCAGACCCTGAAAAATTCCCCTACATCTTGCCCACAGGAGAGAGAGCTGGCATGCCATGGAGTCCAGGAGGAGCAACTCTTAGTACTTCAGCAGATGTGGGGACGTCTCACGGTGGTTTCCAACATCCAAAAGCTCCCTGAAGGATAACACCAGTAAGGAAAAACAAAAAAAACCCCAACCCAGCACCAAAACCAGGTCCTGCTTTGAAACCACCCCCTTTTTGCAATCGGTGAGGATGGAGGAGAAGGAAGGCAAAAGCACCCTTGCTGGACACAGAAGTAATGACCTCTCCCTTGCTCCTTGTTCATGGAAAATCCCCTCCTAAGCCAGGCTTCTGTCCGATTCCCTGTGCAGCCCATTCCTTGCTCAGGGTCACCCCGACATGGACCAACGAGGAAAAACAGCATCGGCTCTTGTGGCACTGATGCTGCGAGGGGCCCCCACGGCAGGGCACGCTGCTCTCCTTCAAGCAGACATCAGTGCTTCCCTGCCACTGCCACCTGGGCAAAACCAAGACCCTCAGAAAACATTTGAAAGGCAGGAGAAACGGTGATTTTTTTGCCCCCATGTCTGAACCTGCTAACGTATTTTACGCGTTTGTAAAATGGGTCTGAAAAGAACTTGCAGGAGGAAAGAAAAAAAGGCACTTTGCTGTGCTGGACCTGCACATTAAACACTCACTTCCAGCTCCATCCTCTAGCAACTGTCACTGCACCCCGGCATGTAGGAGGGAGTATAGCAGAGACAAGTCAAATACTAACTGCAGAAACCAATTAATCCCCCCAAGTTACCTTAAGGGCAGCACACAGCTGTCAGATCTGCTTGCCAGAAGCTCCCAGGCTGGTTTCTGTAAAGCGTTACACTCCAGTATTCCCTTTTCTACCCAGTTATGTCTCTTCTACACTGTTTTTTTCTAATACTGGAAAAAAATCTTTACAAAGCCTCTTTGCAAGAAGTCCTATTAAAGACACATTCATCATGTTAGGAGAACTTGCCGTATCAATAGTATGTCCAAAACACCCACAGAGGAATTGTTGAAGCAGAATCGAAGCCACACTGTGAAAAGCGATCCGAGTATTGCCTATTAGAAAGGGCTGCGGTACCTGAAGAAAAAGAAAACATTACTGTAGGCTCAGACTCAAAGTTCCTCCTCCTGAGTTAAATCACACTGAGTGCGAGTTTTCTCCATGGGCAATGAAAAAAAAGCCCAAAATAAGCAGCCATAATGAGCAAGTGGCTTTAAAAGCAAAACCCTCAAGCTCCACAGAAGGGAATGCAGTTGACTGGGAGAAGAAACAGTTCCCCTCATTTGTCAAAACGAAGGTTTCTCTCCCCTTGTTTGTTGCCGCTGCCAAGAGCTCTGACTTGCATTTTCTTCCACGTTATGGGGGAGTTTGGTGGCTGTAATCCCCTTCATCCCGATGGCCCGTCAGAGCTTACAGGCATTCCACAAAAATAGAAGCAATCTAATCCCGGTTCAGCTAATTTAACAGAAGTTTCTGCAAAATCGCATGGTTCTTTCAAAGCTAACAGGCAATAATTCATGGCTGTGACATGAGATGGTTTGTTTCCCCTTTTGCCACCGATTTCACAGACGCATTTCCTGGCTCTGTGTTGACAGAGGCTGTTGTTCTGCAGTTATTTGCATCTCTCCTCTTTCACTTGATGCTATTCTGTTTGCAGCTGAAGATGTTGATTCACATGCAGATCCCACTGGAATTATTGCTGGTGCCTTTTTGCACAGCTCGGTGGCTGTATGGCACTAACAGCTGAATGAACGGGATGCAGCACTGTTCTCAAACCATTGCAGGTTCATACTCCAACAGAAACCAGAGCCAACTTCGTCACGTTACTAGTTGCAAGAGCAGCTTTCATGAGAAAAATGGAGCAGACAACTGGAAATTGTTTCATGCAGCTGCCTGATTTGCTACGTGCAGGTCAACATCTGATGCGATACAGCCTGAATTGGTCATCAGAAGAAAAATCCAGGCTTTAATTGTAGCTGTCACCAATGTATTGTGTCCAAAGTGAGAAGGTGCTTTGGGCTACAGCTAGCCATTTTTCCAGCCCAATGTCAAATGAAACCACTGCTGACCCCTGTAACTTCTCATGGCACCTTCACTGCCCATCTTCTGACTTTATCAATGACAAGTTATTGAAGCGATGACGGCAGCAGTCCATCCAACCTGGAGTTTAAGAGTACTGAAGATGTGGCAAGTGGCTTATTTTTGGATGGAAGTATAGCATTTATTGAAAGATGTAAACGTTTTCATTAGATCAGCTGATACAGTAGGAAAAGAGCAGAGAAGCCTCAGGCTTTCAAAGCACAGTTGCTGAAACCACGCTCGATTTACACTGCTTCAACCGCAGTGCGCACACGTAGCCGGACACTGAAAATCCCTGGCTTTTTGGGGTTGATTTCCCATTGCTTCTAACGTGCGCACACTGCCCTCTTTAGAGAGACACTAGTGGGGAATATTAACTGCACGTCCGCTTGCACAAGCGCTAAGAGAAAAACGTGACAAACACAGCTCACCCTCCTGAAAAGCTCAGGCCAGAGGCGCTGGGAAGAGAAGCATCTTTTCGGCACTGGGGGGAACCCAGTTCCCCGCCCCATGCCCCAGCACACCGCCTCCTCTTGCTGCACCATCAGGGCTCACTGGCACCCTACGCTGACCGGAGCCCCGCTCCAGCAACAAGCGCTCCTACTGCCAATCACTGCGGTTTTCCTTTGAAAAAGTAGTGGAGCAGTAAATACTTTTTTTTTTTTTAAATAACTTGTAGAATTTTAACACACAGAAAATTATATTCATTCAGATACTAAAAAGACCCACCTCAGTTGAACCCAATGTTCTTTTGAAATGCCATTTGATAACCAGAGAGGGAAAACAAGGAAAGACTTCAAGTTTTCATGTATTTTATTTACAGGCCGCACAATACATTTTATATACAAATGGCTTAAAATAACAAAGAGTAAGCAAGCTGAAGCATTACAGTTTGATTATTTTAAATTAGGTTGTCTTGAAGTAACTCCTGCAATAAAGTATTCTTCACCCTGATAAGCAAAAGTTAGTTCGATTTTAAGTCAACCCAAGGTCATTTCATTTTTAAATACAGAATTCAAATCAGTTTTCTGGCGATTCCTTAATTTCATGACACACTTCCGCGTACACAGAACATCCCAAAACTATCAAGAAGGGAAATACCCAAAATTTCCCCATGTAAAAAACAGTGTAACAGAATAGACTGGAGAAATGTTGTACGTAAAACACTTGCGTGTTTTATTAACAAAAAGAAGAATGCAAGAAATACATCTGAGATTTTTCTCTCTTGCAAACAGAATTCATGGTCTGAGATCCAATTTGCCCGCAGACAAGAGGTATCCTATGTGACTTCAGTACTTCAGACTGCGCATTTATCTATTAAATTCATCCAAGTGTAAACTTCACCAAAACTGAAACTGCCTCCTGCAGCAAGCACAAGGAGAAGAGCACTCAAAACCGTAAGAATTTACGTTTACAGCACTATCGCCTCTGCTTCTAGACAGCACCTTACGCTACCATGGGTATGGAGAAAACTTAACAGAGACCACGTTTTATGGAAACATAAGAAAACAGAAGTTTGCCATTTAAAAATTCCTTTTCCAAGAAATTATATTAACATTTAAGAATACATGTATTTTTACACCTCTTCCCTAACACTGCTCCTTCTGTTAAAGATAACGAGCGATCCATGATAAAAGCTGCTTCCTTTTCCTTTGGCTGATTTTAAGTATTGTAATAGTCTAAGCGTTTTAAGTCATGGTCATAGCAGTCCAATCGTGCTCACTTCCTTCCTCTTGGTATGCCTGAAGACCACTTAATATAAATAATGAAGTACTTGCTACTTGATAGTCCATGATTACAGCATTTTGCTATGTTTATTTAGAAATACAAACACACAACACTTACTTTTTGATGTAGTGTCCAGGTCTCTGCAGCACACTTTGGAATTGCAGCACAGAACATGTAAACCCAAAGGAATGGGGACGGGGCGGGGGGAAAGTAACATAAGCCGCGGATTCACAGAAAAATGATGCGGATTTCAGAATGTCTACTAATGCATCAAAAATGCAACAGCCACATGATGTAAAATGCCAAACTAGCACGGACTCACTCTGCCGAGTGAAATTTGTTCAAAAGGGTAAAATTCTGAACTAACATAAGCACCTTGTCATGTGATTTAATTCAGAAGAAATTTTGATAGCTAATACACAGGTCTGGTACAAATGAATGTGGACCTACAGTCCTTAGATCCGGCCAGTTCCCTGGCTGCCAACCTGCCCAGGCACGACTCCGGGGCCAGGGGAGCGTGGCCACAGGGAGAAATCCTCCTGCCACGCACCCCAAGGGCTGCCCTGTAGAGGGAGGGCAGAGCTCCTCACCCACAGGCAGCCCATGTGCAGCCTCTACCTGCCCAGGAGGAAAGGCTGCCAGCGAAAGAGCCAAGAACATCCCCCAAATTGCAGAGAAGGTAATCTCGTCAAGAGTTATCACATATGGAAATATGTCAACTTTCCCTCCAAATTACCTCAACACTGTTGTCCCAGGCAAATAAGCGTTCAAAGCCACAGGCTAGTAATCCTTAAACTGAATTTGGGGCAAAGTCATCGCGCAGTGCGCATCTGCCACAGCATGCCGGAGTTTTATTTCTGATTCGTCTGGAAGTCAACTGCCTATTGCATCTCCATCTCTCCTCATAGTCAGGAGTACTCATGCTGTTTTTTTTCCATGGCCGAAGACTGAAATTCATTTTGTCAGAACGATGAAACATCAGAGTACTGCCAGCCCATAAGGGAACTGCACCGTCATTCACACATGCAGAGGAGACCGACTTCCCTGCATTAAATGAGGTGAACTAAATGACTTAAAAAAATTACCTCCAAAAGGGAAGCAGTAGGAGACAAAAAATCTTCCTTGCATTTTTGTATTGGAAGTCAAATCATTTAGTCCTCTGAGATCTACCTTCCATTTGAACTTACCTGCTTTTTCAGCCAACTATCACCTGCAGTTACATTTGCAGTGCAGGAGAGTAACACCAGACTGCACACTTTTAGTGAAAGTAACTGCCTAAGAGCTTTGGAAGTCTTTTGCTCGATTTTGAAAAAAAAAAAAAAGCAATCTCTGTGTATCACTGTGGGATTTTTTTTTTTTTAATAAGATTAGTAAAGAAAAAGCCTTAGCTGACACTGTCCATATCTAAATGACACTAATGATTTTTGCCTTTACAATTTTACTAGCAGAAAAATGCTATGGGGGTGTCCTTACTCAAGAAAAACTATCCAATGCACTGTCATTCACACATGAAGCTTTTGTTTTTCTTAAGCGCTGGCTATTCAGGTCATAAGTATATGTTTGTGGCCAGGCCACCTTTATTTTCCGATCGCAGGATTTTCTACTGTGCCTAGTGAAGGCAACTGCCAGACTTACAGGGACATCGTAAGCAGCATGACGCTCTTTTGCCAGATCCTCAAACACTACGTAGTTAGCAAAATGAGTTTCTCCATGCTCTGCAATGTGGTAGTTAGCCATATACGAACCAGGATTTTCAACTAAAACAAAACAAAACACCAACAACTTTGGCTTCTATTCTGAAAATCCAAAAAGTCACTGACAGGACTACATTTGTAATAGTGTAAGTAGAAATTTTACTTTTTAAAAAGTAATAATTAAACACTCAGTTACATAAGGTACCGATTTGTCAACTGGATAATCAGTTGGAAAATTGTTTCCAATATGGGCTTTAAAACATTCTTTTACGTACATGCAAAATATAACCATACCTCCTCTCTGCAGGAGAGAGACCACTTGTTGTCAAAGGAAAAAAAAAAACATGCTGGAAGCTGTAATCAGTATGAGGAGTGGCTCTTGGTAAGAGTTTTAACTACAGTCATTGTATCAGTTGTTCAAGAGAGACTCGATTCCAATATTAAAAAGTTCTGTGGAATAGCAAATATAAAATCGATTAATTGGCACAATCACAAGTTTACAGAGAATCAGAACTAGTGTCAAACGTTTTCCTGTTGCTTTAAATACTGGTAATTTTTCCTTTGGTTACTTCCTATAATGCAGTACTTGTGATAAAAAGAAGACAGTGTCAGCTTTTCACACAAAATAAAGTAATTACTGCTGTTGACATTTAAGAGAAAAAACTATTTCATCACTTGGTAAGGACATATAAAGGAGTTTATTTGGCAGAGGAACTAAAACACTTACTACAACTCCAAGAGGGAGCTGAGGAAAAACTACACTCTTCATTCTTCTCCTCACTTTCATAATTTCTCATGAAGTTCAATTTGGAAATTATGATTTCATCAAGATAAGATTAGGTCTCTAAATAACTGGCCCACCTGAAGTAAACAGCACAAGGTTATGACCTATTTGAGTTGCCTATTATCTGAATTTTCCTGTTAACTACCTAGGTTTAGATGTTATTTTCATATCGATCTATAAGGTACTTCCAAATTTTTGCAGACCTTAAGCTTACATGTTAAGGCACTTACCATTCAAGTAAAACAGTTTTTATATAAACAAGCCTGGGAGATGGAGAGAACATTTTACCAGAACATCCATTCTTTTTTTTTCTTGAAAGAAAAAAATAACATTGACCAAATATTTATAAAATTTTGCATCAAGAGAAAGTTTGTGTTTTATTATCTGAAATGAGCACAAAGTACACCTTCCACAATAACACTGAAAGCAGTGCAAAGACTGACAGTGACCTTTGACTAAAGGTAGTTCTGTAAAAAGAAAAATACCAAATAAATCAGTGCCCTGCTTTGATTGTTGTAAAATTTTTTTTACATAAAAGTTGGTCCAAACTTACAAAAAAAGCACAAATGTGCATAGTTCAGAAGATCTGAAAGAGTGCCATAAAAAGCTGATGTCCCTAAATTTAGCATCCACTTAAAACTGCCAAAATACAAAATAAAATTCAGAACTAGAGTTTGTGAACATGTACAATCAATTCATCTAGTTTTCAGACAGCATGAGCTTTAAGCATTTTTAATTTTTCCTACTGTATGCAAGACCCTTTTCCACATAAAAATAAAGCTGTTGAATTAACATTATTCAAGTCTGTTGAATTGCTGCTTTAAACTGCAGCTAGGAAAAAAAAAAGTTTTTCCAGATAAAAATGATGTGCCTGAGGAAAAACAGATACTCAATATGGTAATCCTCTGCCTCGTCCTCTCACTGCAGATGTGCTAATGTGTCCCCTGTATCCTTGGGAATAGCCAGGTCCTTGGGCAGGAGAAGTCCAAGTCTGTCCATGCATGTGGCTGATGCCACTGGGATTTTCCTGTAAGTTACTTCCGTAGCTATAGTTGTGCATCTTTGTGGGCAAAGAGTGCGTACTCTCTGGCCCTGCGGAAGCGTCACTGCTGCTCCCCAGAACCGGGATCGGGCCGTGGCTGTATTCAAACCTATGGTCTTTATCTCCACTAAATAGCATGGGGCCAGTGTTGAGGTAAATGTCTCCATAACCAGTTACTGAGCTGGGAAAGGATTCTGAAAAGGCCGACGGAGGAGGGGCACCACCAGAGTGAGATGAAGCAGTACTGTAGTTATCCAAAGACTGAATATCCGAGTTTCCAAGGAAGCTCCTCCTTTCTAATGCTCCTGATGATCCACTTCCTATTCCATCGCTACTGCCATAATGGGCAGATGAGAAGGAAGATGATCCAAAGTTATCCTTGTAGTCTGGGCCTGTTATGTAGGAGTCTCTAGCCTGATAATCCACGCTCGTTTGTACTGGCTCCTCCGTTGTCGCCTGAGCTTGATGCTGAGCAAGCAGCTGGAGAAGAGCTGCCTTCACTCCTGCGTGAGGATCTGTTCCTGAAGAGTTAGTCATAGGCAAATGCTGGTTCTCTGTCCGATAATCAAGGTCTTCATCAGTGAGAGGTGGAGGCTCCGGTGGCTCTGGGGGACGCTGGTCTGGAGGCAAGATCCGAGGGCGTTCTTGTTCAGGTGTTCGGTTTAGAAGCCTCATTTCGGACTGCCTAACCAAATCCTCTTGACCTAAGCAGATTGAAAAAGAAAAGACTTGGAATAAAAATATACAATAACAATACCAAAAAGGAAAGGACTCTTTCCTGGAACAATACAGAGGTTTGTTACTTCAATTCTCATTAACTTATTAGTTAAACATATTGGTAGTTGGACAGATTATTTTGGAGAAGGTAACAGCTCAGGAAGGTGATGCAGGTTTCTCCTCAAAGTAAGATTATCAGGCAAGCAGTTAAATAAAAATGGTACAAGTTCCTTAAAAAAAGTGAAACAAAACAAAAACTCAAGCAACACATAAAAGCTACAAAATTCAAAAAAGCATCAGAAAAGATTTGCAAATAGGGATAAAAGTCTTGAGGAACAAAAGACCACCCTATCAAGGAACAGCAAAACTTCAGGTAAAAAAAAAAATGAACAAAAAAATACCACCGAAAAAAACCACCCCCAAACCACATCAGTATATTTCTTTCAACAGCTGCAAACACCACAGAGCAATACATAAACCACCATATAATAAAACTGAAATAGCAATCCAAAAAGATCAACAACAGAGCTCTAAAGTTCGAGAAGTCTAAGGAAACCACTACTATACCCCAATGGAAACCTTCAACCATGTGTGTTAGCGACAGTTACGGGTAACCACTTACAGAATTTGACACTAAGAAATTGCTCTAGTCAGCATTAACAAAAAATAAAATAAAAATACCCTCTCCCCAAAACAGGCTTCACCTAAACACATGGTCAAAATTGGCAAATTCCATCTATGAATGTTGTAAAGAAGACTGTATTCTCCACCACAAACACCACTAAGAAAACCACAAGCACCCAACATAACGATCAATGTAACTGTCTCATCAGAAATACTACTGGCACTTGCGTACCTCTTAGGATGAGAATAATCTTTTGCTCTGTCTGCATGGCACCTGTTACAGTAAGACATAAATTCCACGATCCAGGCATCCAATGTGACAAAATCAATTTAATCATCTCTCCTATACTCGCACAGACTCACATGGTTAACATGTTAACTCTTTATCCCCAAACTATTACGTCTCCACTGCTCAAGGTTTCTGCCGGTTAGCAATAAAGACCTTCAGTACCTGCAGGCGTATATAATGACTTGATCAGATGTGGGTAGCCGGGTGCTGGAGATTCCACATCATCCCGGCTGGTGGACACAGGAGTGCTGGGCTCTGGAGGCTGCCTGAGTTGTAATGACATTTCATTTCCTGATCCGTTTTCCTTCTCCTCCATGACAAAATCTTTTTGTTTTGTTTGCTGAGCCTTTATTAACTGAGACAACAGAACAGCAAATGCACTCTGCACAGCTGCCTGGGCAGCATCAGTCTCAACTTTAGGCTGACTCAGCTGAGCAGGTGGTACAGGAGGCTGCGTGACCGTCGGCTGTTTTAGAGGCTCCTGTTCCGGCAGTGGTGGTGGAGGCGGCGGCGGCTGCTGCTGTTGTTCTGACTGTTTTTCACCTGCTGACAAAATTCCAGCAGGAAGATTTATTTTATTTAGTTGCTGCTGAGTCTCTGGGTTTACCTTAATATTCAACACTTGGGCAAACTGTGCCAAACTAACACTTGTTTTAGACTGTAGCAGGTTTAGCAGGATTGCCACTTCATTCTGGTTTAACTGCTGTCCAGTGCTTGTTTTTGCTAAAGACAAAAAAGGTGTTTTTAAGTATTATTTAGAACTGGCATATTTCAGAAACTCAAAAGTAAGACTAATCTAGCATGGCTGACACAACTGGCAAAGCATGGGTTTGGACAACACAGAAATGAAATGCTTTTACATATTAACTGCCTTTGGGGAAGCACCTATAGGAAATGGAATAGTAAGATCCAATATAAAGAAAGGGACTTCCAAGGGGTGTGCACATGCACTTGGACAGATGAGAAACATCAAGCTGGAGCTCAATTTTCCACAATACAACTAAGCTGGGGCTTAAGGCCACCTGCTTTAGGCAGCTGTAAGATTTCCAATCCCCACAAAATTTCCTATCTTTGACATATCACATCCCTCTGTTAAAAAGTGGCCATCTGCAAAACACATTTCCAGTCATATTCTGGCCCATTCTAATTCAGCATCTGGATTCTAACACCTGCTCAAGTGACCAGGCTCTAGGTGACCCAGAAGCTAGCGGTATAAATGCAAAAGCAAGTGCTGAGTTTGAAGGACAAGAAGTCAATCACTGAGTAGCAGGCAAATGCAGATTTGTGATGATATACAATTTCTTCAATGAAATTGAGTGTGCCACAAATATGAGATTATGATGATGCAGGGGAATATAAGGAAGTCAGAATATCAAATTAGTTTCTTAGTTTCAAACACCCATTGTGGAAGTTTATTTTGAAAGGAGAAGTGAAGTAGCATGGATTTCAACATGCCCTATGAGTAGATGACTTAGAGAAGAAAGTCGTTAAAAATGAAAAAATGAGAGTGTGTAACTGTGCTGGCAGAGCCCTGAATTTTTTTTAATCCAGACCAACACAAACACATTCTGTCCTCTTCTATCCCTGCCATTCCACTAATTCAACAATATATTAATTCATAGCAGATTCAAAGCCATGCCTGAAAAAATGATCACACACAAATAAATATTAAGTATTTGCCTTTCAAGACTAAGAGCAGCACAGCTGGGAAGTGCTGCAAAACCATCAACCCACTACCCTACTTGTGGATGTGCACCAGGATACAAGCACTTGGAACCTACTCAGGCAGGATCCAGGGACTTCCAACAATTTTATATATTTAAATAAATGTAAAAATAAAACCACCTTTTATTTGGTAATACAGAAAAAAACATCATTGCTAATGCCTTGTACTGCTGGCTCTCACTCAGATGTAACAGTTGATTTTTTTAACATCTGAGGATGTTATGCTCAACACTCAAACTTCACTCAGACTCTCAATGAAAATTCAGCAGAAAAATGCCAAACAGGGAAACTTATCTACCTATTCCATACTCTTTGGTTAGTTTCAACTCCTTTCCAAGAGCAACCTGTATTCTGGGAAATGTAGCAGTTTCTACCAGAACAGAATTAATGAGCTCTACATAATTCCTGTTAGATTGTAAGATGGAATAACCAGGGCTCCCATTCATGAATTGGAACATTAGCAATTGATCCAAGGTGTTTTTAACCTCTTCTTTGGGGTGCTCAGAAACAAATGCAACAGTTTTGTTTAAAGCATCCGTTTGTACGTGAAGTTCTTTAGTGTGGCTTATTGATAGTATCTAAGGTGCATTATGGCTTCCAGAAGTGTTTTGCGTAATACAGAGACCATCTCTATGCTGAACTGTCTAAGCTTCACCAAAAATTAAATTGTCCTCTTTTTTACCTAGATATATTTTTCTATGTACATATGGGCAAACAGCAATATAGGTCTGAATGATTCCTTCTCTATTTTTTTTAGTTTATTTTGCATGGTTAGTATGGATGACTAATAAACACAGTAGTCTCTCATTGGGCTACCTGTTATAAAAGCACACAGAAAATAACTACTATCCTTTGGACTCTTTAAACTTCTATACAGTTTTAATTGGGGCGGGGGGGGNNNGATTTTAAGGGCTACAGAAAAGTTATGATTAAAAATTCTGTCAAAATTTTAGCCTAAACATACAGAATGGCAGAAGCTCACAGCTGGCTTACAGTAAGAAATGGGATGAACAAGAGGAAGAGGTAATGAATTGCAATAAAATATGATCAAAAAACCTAATTTCTATGTGTCTTTGCACAGAGCGTTTGGAGCTCATCTCTACTGTTAAATGAAGAGCTGATTCAAGATGGTTAGTATTAAAGAATTTTCAGGCCATGTGGATGCATTTATTGTTTTTCTTCAGCTGAACTGGTGTTATCAGTGCCATAGCATTTATGGTCACTTTGCAGAATCAAAAATGGTCTAAATGAAACGTATCGGGTATCCATTTAGCAGTTACTCTGTATATTGCTACCTATTATGAGGGAACTATCACTGAACTGCTGGGTATCTCAAATGGTGTCCACATAGGAAACAATTATTTTACTTTTTATATTAGAATCATAAAATTGGTCTCCAAGCAAGGTACTTCGGTTATGTTTCAGAATTAATGGCTGTGCCATCTACAGAGGTAGCTACTTCTTGTTATACCAGGTTTTAGGTGGTTTTTTGCAACTTGGTTCAGCCCTGACAACTTGGAAAGCTGAAGACTAACGTAACATGCAGGGGGAATCTGTTCCATTTGAAATGATGATTTTCTGATCAGTTTATCAATACCAATAAAGCTCCTCCAATCTATGGAGACTGTACGGAACTTAGAGCAGCACCTGACTTGTGGGATTACAGAAGAATTATAGATGAGCAAGAGATAAAACCTCTTCAAAATACAGAGCAAGGTAGATGCTCTGACCAGATTGAAAAATTAAGTAAAACTGAAAAGAAACACCTAGTTTCCAAAAGCAAACGTAAATCTTTTGTAACAAAGATTTAACTTACAATACTGTTCCTCCCTCAAGAATCCAGGAGACGTCAGTACTCTGAAAATAACACCTAAAATTTCTAGAGGTGCAATCCAAGTAGAAGGTAATTATAAGAACCGAAAATATTACTGACCAAGTGCTACACTAGAGTTGCCCTGAGTTTTGAGTTGGGAAGAAGTTTGCATGCCTTGTGGGGTGTTGGTTCTGCTCTCATCCATGCCTAGAGAAAGATCCTTCCTAGGGACTTTAGTTGCTGTTGAGTCATCAGTCATGCCCATCTGCTTCTGTCTTCTGCGTTTCTTACTCCACAGCTCATGGCAATCCTGCCACAAAGGAAGGCTGCAAGGAATGATTAGAGATAATCAGTTTTATCCCAGGATTTTCTATTTTTTAATATTTTTTTAACCACTTTGGTAAAATAAATGCTCAAATTATAAATAATGTAATTAGAAAGATGAACCTACTGGAACTTGAAAATACATCAGAAAACACTCAGAGTCAGCAAAATCTCAGATGTGGTTGTTTTTTTTCTGGCTGAAATCTCTTCATTGATTGCCTATTTCAGAAGCACAGGTCCCTCTCTCAGAAAAGGGGAATGTATCTTGAAATGACAACGTTACTTTCTTGTAGTCATACTTATGAAAAGCCTAATTATTTGTGTAATTGAAGAATTCAAAATCAATGCTGCACACTTGCTATAAAACAGAATTTGCAGAGTAACAGATAACAGAGTTTTCATTTGAAAGTGTTTTTTTCAGGGTCCAGGTGACCAATTCCTTTTGTCTGCTTGTAAAAGTACTGCCTCGTGAATTCAAATATTTGTCCACAGTAAGAGACACGGCTATCTAGTATTTATAGTTGTACGGCACAGACAACCAAGAACGTAGGGGAAAAAAAAAGAAAAAAAAAGTTGCAGGAGCAAACATCACTTGACACTAGCAAAATTAGGATACTAGAAGAACAAGGGATATCCCAGTCCTTTAAGACAGATAAAAGCAAAGTCTCCTAAGGAAGTCATCTGCCACCAGTTCTTGTCCTCCCATTACTGTTCTCTGTAGGCATCCCAATTCTGATTTCCTGAGGAACACAGGGACCCATCCCATAGATGCCACTGAAAATAGTGCCTTCTGTTTTCCTATTACATATTATTATAACTGTCTGAGGGGTTCCCTCACCCAGGAACACGGAAAAATCAGGTGACAGATGACAAGAGCCACTGGAAAAGGCAGTTATGACAAATGCTTCCTTTATTCTCTCCCTCTGCATACCAGGACAAAGACCTGCCAAGTATTTAGTAAAAAACAACTGGAAACAAGAACTCATTGTGAGAAGTGTCCTGCAGTCCTTGCAATCAGCACTGTCACTTTCTTTGACTGAATAGCTGTTTCTCCCCAAAGCAGAACTTTATAGTCTTTCAAGAGAACAGTCAACACTTTCTTGTGCATGCCCTGTCAGAAGTGAGTGTGGTTCCTCTTAATTTTTAAAAGGACAGCAGTGACTAGTTTGTTTTGAATTTCCATGTATCATCTAGAAAGGATGCTCTATCAAGCCCCAGAAAAAAAACAATTTCTTCCCATTACCTTACTTTAAAATGCATATAAGCAGCATGCTGTACAAGTGGTTCTGAGATTTTTAGAGAATATCCTAAGCTTGCTGATTACTGATATTCAGACAGTGATATATATAGTCATATTCAGGCAATGAAACCTCTTAGCCTCATGTATCAGGAGCATTAGTGACAATCATGTGTATGTAACAGGTAAGTGTCGAAAGATTTTTAATAAAATTATTAGATAAAACTCAAACATTTTTCCCAGTTGGTAACTAATTAAGAAGAAGTCAGTACAGGCTGCCTTGAAGGTACAATTTACTCGAACAATATTAAATGGTCTATGTCCTGACAGCTGTCTTAAGGGAAGAATGAAACCTGCAGATTCTGTAATACCTTTTCATTGTTTTCCTTGGGCCCTGTTCCAATATGATTTGTACTGATTAAAATGACAATTAAGTCCTGCAAAAACCCTACTGGACATTGGAACACACTTCCTCTCAGAGAAACCGAAAGGAAAAACCCTCCACAAATATTTCACTTCTGCCTGTAAAACCAAGAATTTCAACTGGCACAGGAAATGATTTATGATATTTCACTTTAACTCTCAGGTACCTTTGCAGAATTCTATACCCAGTGTCATTGTACCATCAAAGAAGGCAATTCAGATTCATGGAGGACCTCAAAACCCTTGGAAAAAGTAGACACCGATAAACAGAGATAAAAGCAAAATGATGGCTTTTCAACATCAGAAACAATTATATAGAGTGGGTTTTTTAAAGGTACTAACTCAGTAACTAGTTCTAGGAATAAGAAATGAAACAGTTGGCAGATCCTCACAACCACTGCTATCATGGTGTAAGAGTCACACAGCTGCACAACCATTTTAGTGCAGAATCACCATTAAACAACTGTATGTATCAACACTTGTTCTGCCACCATCTACTTTAACTGAATCACAATGAGCTTAATGAAATCAGTGCGTGTTCTCATTTTGTAGAGGTAAGGACCATTACCAAAGGAAATTACTTACTCTGGAGGAGGCATTTTAGATGGTTCCACGTCTCGCAGAAACTCGCACTGAAGAGCTTGTTCGGCTGTGCAGCGCTTGCTGGGATCCAGAGCAAGCATATAATCGAATAAATCTAATGCAGCTGGTGGGATGCTACAAGAGAAAAATGGAGAAAAGCAGCATATTTTTATTTTGAATCACACACTTACGTGCAAAATTTTAATAAATACATCCCTTCCAAAGTGACTGCCCATTAAGTCCTCAGATAACTTACATCCTAACAAAACCCACTCACAACCTGAACTTGGGAGTAAGAGGCAGAGAAAAACTTCACCTTATTACCTGTGCAAGCATAGAACCCAAGCTTTCTTTGCTTTGCATGGTTTAATTGCTTGAAACATTATCCTTACAAAAAAAAAACCAAAACAAAACCACCCCACCTTTTTAAGGCAAGACGACATTGTTACTTTACGCTTTGGAATTTAGCACCTCGGGAGTTGCAGTTTTGATTGGTCCATGGACAATAATTCTGTTGCTTTAAAGATGCTGTCTCATTAATATGAACAGGATGATACATTTCTCCTGAAACGCATGGTGACGGAAAGAGGGGAACAAACCCTTTAAAATAAGCTTACAGCTGTTTTCCATAACTTTCACGTGTGATATTTGCACAAAACTAGTCCAATGGTAGTATTTTACAATCCATGGTTCAGATAACTCCTCTGTGTTGAATGAATTTATGACCCAAAAGACTGTAATGTTAACCAGGCTACATATTTAGCTGTAGCCAGTTGTCCTAATAAAAAACAATTAAGTACTCTGAGCTGGTTTTTGGACAGGGACAACAAGCAGGTGTACCAATCACAGAACACAAATGATCCCTTAGGTGAAAGCTAACAGGTGGCTGAAATTTTAGGGCCCTCTTCTTGAAGTTCCTATTAAATAAGGGTTAATACAAGCTCTGTGGGTATCACGGGAAGGATAAGAACCTAAAGCCATTTTTCTTTACACTTAATCTATGTTCATTCTCTAGAAAATAGTGAAGTTCATAAAGTCTCCAGGAAAACTTAATGCTATTACAGTTGACTAAACTAATTCTTCATCCTTACAAAGCAAACTCTTCTCTCAGTTTTCGACGATACTGCTTCTTTGGTTTCATTGTGTTGAAATAAGCTAATTTTATAACATCAGGCCACACTGCTGGACAAGGACTCCCGCAAATTCGGCTGTACCAAAAAGAAGGGAAAAAAGGGTATGAGATCCAAAACCACAAGCGAGCACAGCTGTCATTTTATTCTTGCATGTACAGTGAATACAAAAATAATTTTAATTTTAATGTTCAGGTTCTTTTCAGCTAAAATTTCTCTACTGTCCAATGACCAACACCATTAAATAATGGTGAATTGTCTGTGAAAGATAATCACCCCGCACAGACTAAACTTACTTTAAGTCCACTGTTTCTGCCTCATCCCACCCCAGACATCCTCCACACAAATGTTTTGAAAAGCTTAACCAGCTATGTCTGAACAGTACTCCAGGTATTTGACTTGGAGAACTGGATAGCCCAGGTTTAGAGTGCTAATTAACTTTTATGTCCTTAGCTTCCAATGCCAGTGAAGAAAGATACAACAAATAGCTGAAAAAAGCACTTTTCACTGAGAATTTAGTTGACACTGAAGACATTGGGAAAGGGGGGGGGGAGAGGAGTCTCAGTAAGGCCTAAGGGCAAAAGCAAGATCTGACCACTAGAAAACCTGTATACTTTTTACTTCAGTTACGAGTTTTATGACTCAAGCCTCATCTATCTCCACAAATGGAGTTGCCCATAGTCGTATTCCTCCCCTCCACCTCCACCCATTTTGTCCAACCAAGGATGGCTAAGCAAAGGTTGACAAACACCACACTTCTGAGCAGAACTAAAGAGGCATTTTACCATACATGCAAGGTTTCAAACTCTGATGCAGGCAGTCATAAAAGGACATTTTGCAAATACCTTTCCCTAGTTCACCCCTCCCATTTAGTAGATTTAAACTGTCCATGTAAGAGACCTAATGATCTATTAGTTATGCCCTGAATGCTATGCAAACCAATCTGACTTTACGCTGGTTGGGGTATGTAACTTTCAGGAGGGAAACGAAAAATAATAAATCTATCTTTTCCTATCAGAATTTACTTCAGCTCTATCTTTGAGCATTAGAGTTAGAAAGGATAAATGTAGAATTGTTGACTGTAATGTGATGGTGGTAGAGATGTTGATAAAATTCATATATTACATTTAAACAGCCAAAAATGCATAGCGTCAGCAAAGAGGAAAAATGAGCTACAAACAGGAGCTTCCAGCAGGAGAAGGAAATGGCAAAATTTTAGTTTGGTGTACCAGAGGTACAACAAAAGAGGAAAAACTTCAAATGGCTGCACTGTGACGTGCTTTAATGCCATCTAGTGCTCAAAAGCAACGATTTCTCAACTCACAAGTTTTGCTCTCCTTACACTGAGAATGACCACTAATATGCTTCGCACCTCCTAAAAACTTCATTTTTCCAGGCCAGCTAATAACACACTACACAGAAACATGCTACTTTTAAATCTGTTTTGAAAAACATCTCAATATATAACTACATAATATTTTTTATTCATTTAATTTTAAAATAATGTTGACCATTTACTGTTCAGGTTCTATAAGTTCTGTAGGACTCACCCTCTTTTCCCCTTGTTTCTAGGAAGAGGACCTCTCCTCACTTACGAGGTCAATTATGATATCAGAATCAAGAGCAATTTTTGCTTGCTGAATAAAGGGAAAAAAAAAGATGCTCTGGTTCCACTGAGTTTTATACATATCATTTTATGATTTATTGAGATAAGGAAAGAAACAGAATTTTTACATCCATAAAGTGGCAGTTTGTACGGGAACAGAAATATTCCCACAAAAATAGTAAAACCCAGGTGTGTATGTGGAAGGCTTGAAACAAGAACTCAAGGCCAGTAGCATGCCAAGTACCTACTCCTCCCAAATCCCACTTGTCCTTATTGTCCATGTTTTCTTTTTGACTTGCTGCAAGAAAGTTGTAACATCATCTTAAAAAATAACGGGTATTTTGACTACCCTCTCTTTACAACTTCAGTAATAGGCAACTCCAGCTGCTCTACAAAACACCCTCTTACTATTCAATTGTACGTTGCTCGGACCACAGAATACTCACAACAAACCCTTCTCCATGTCTAAGCAAAAGTCACTTGCTTAACATGCCCCTCAAAACCTCTAACATCTCACTCAGGGCGATAACTGAGTACTTGTAAATGTTCGCAGTGTGTTATCTCCAATTTTAACACTAACAAAAGAAACCTGACAGTTTACGAGGCACCTACTATGTGATAGTGCTTGCAAATTACCTTATAAGTTCCAGTTGAGCAAGTTCTTGATTTGCTTGAAATATTGGCTTTTTTGTAAAAAGTTCACCCAGGATGCAGCTGGAAAATAGTTTTGCACAATTCCATCATTATGGCTTTCAATACAGATTGATAGAAACATTTAAGATTTATTTTTGGTTTGTTTTTATGCTTGCTACACTTCTGTACCAAACTCTTACCCACAGCTCCAGACATCGATAGCTGGTGTGTAACGTTCTTCTCCAAGCAGAAGTTCAGGAGGTCGATACCATAAAGTAATAACTTTGTTGGTATATGGTCGGCTGTTGGGGGGAGGAAAAAAAGAGAGGACTATCATTTTACTATGATCATTTCTGAAAAAGTGATACTTTGAGGACCTTATTTCTGTGGTATTGTTAAAGAACACCACAATCTTCCACTCCCTTTTCCTAATTTCCAAAGCTGCAACTGCACAAAAGCAAACGCAACTTTCTGACCAAGGCTATCAAAGGACAGATTGAAGATGCAATACTGTGTATTTATTACATTGCTAGTCATTTCAGGAGAAGGACCTGCTTGGATAAACCCATTAATTTCTGGGCAACTATTGATTATTAGAATACTGAATATAGGATCTCTACAAGCATTTAGAAAAGAACAACAAAAAAGTCACTTTCCCGTCTGTAAGCAGAAGCAAAAGAGACAAAGCTTTTTCTTGAACTACATCTTTCAATAATTTTGATTACAAAGCCTGGAACATTTCCAATATCTTCCTATATTTCACATCATCTTTAATTCTCTACAGCTCTAACCAGAAGTTTTGGTCACTGGGAATAATCCTTTCCACTTTCGCACTAAGGCAAAGATTTCCACTGTCTTAGACATACATTTTTTTGTAGACAGGCCGAGATACAGCATCAACAGTTCACAATGGAAGGCAGAAAACAGATGTTAGGTTTTGGTTTTGTTTCAACCAGGGTATCTTAAAAGTGATCCCAAAATTCTTTCGGTTTTAATAATTCACTCTTACCAACACTAGGTAACTCCAAATAAAAAGCAGAGTAACATTAAGTACAGAGTTTGAACAACCATAGCATAAAGTCTAAGAAGCTCTTATAATGTGCTCAGTGGTACAGGTATCATTTCTGCAAAATCACCCAAGTCTCTTTTTCATTAAGAAACTCCCCAATTCATTTTTAAAATGTAGTATGTTTCTGGAAACAATCCCATCATCTATCATATTTATCTGTGAGGCAAGCATTCCTCTATGAAATGTTTACATGGTATGGACTTTCTCTACAGATACACCACTCACATACATTAGTATACGGTGCTTTTTATTTGAACAGATGTTTTCTTACACAATCTGTCATATCTCCTACTCCAAACATATTAAATCCACCAGAATAACATTTAAAGGAGCACAGCTAAAACAACCGATGGGAATTTACTTAAAATTAAATTTTTATTTCCTCCCCATTATGCTCCTACTAAATTCTATACCCTTTTGAAAAGTATGTAATTCTAAACAACCATAAACCAAATGTGAAATACATTAATTTTATGCAGCAGCTATTATACACTTGTTGGCATATATTAATTATGTCTGTTACTGAAAGTCAGAAGCTACTCAGAAGGAAAATGAATGACGAAAGAACTGTCAAAAATCTACTAATGAGATTCTAATTATCCTCCCAAGTTCAACTGGCAATTCTATTAGCTAACATAATTACATTTTAGTCTTGGTTTCATTTATGTATAATGGCATAATAATGTTGCTGTTTGATATACAGTAAAATCTGCTATTTGCACTATAAAGACACTGAACTTTCAATCGTTCAATTCTTAATGAACAGTTAGTTTTACAAGTAAAATTTAAATTAATTTAAAAACAGACATTAAAAAAAATGATAAAACATTAAAAAAACATTAGGTCAATTTGGTGCATGTTAAAGTAAGAAGGTAGGATGGCATCAATCCCTTTTATTATAAGTACATCCAAAATGAAAATTAATTACTCAGCAGCTGCTTAAGATTATCTTTACCCTGAGAGCATACTCAACAGTTTTCATAACTGTACTTAAGCATATATTCCTGAAACAATGTCTCAAAAGACAGTGAAACTAATGCTACCAGGTTCAACAACAATCTTAGAGCTCTGTGAGAAAATAATAAACTCAAAGCTAACATTATAGATATTATTTCCCAAATTAGGCACACAGAAATCAAAGTAAGCTCAGGGAGCTAATATTCTCTGTATCCAACCACCCGATGTACATACTACTGTAATGAATATTCAGCCTGAATTTTGAAAATCCAGTTCCACATGACAAACACATGACATTACAATGTAAATTCTGAAGTTCTTAATCATAAAAACTGTGCAGCTGTTTCCTGGAGTACAAGCATAACGAAGCCAAGAACAACAGAAGCACAAGTCACAACAAGTTTCAGAATAACTTTTATTTAAACTTGTATCTCTGTTTCCAGCACATTCAATAGCACTAGCTACCTAAAGAATACAATGAACCTCTTCAAATGTAAAGTTAAATCTTACACAAAAGTAACGTTTTTTGAAAAGAAACTGTACACTAATTTATGTCAGCAAAAAAATTTTGCTTTACCTAAATAAACTTTTGCTAGGTACACCAACAGAAAGAATATACTTTAGGTTGACAGGACCAGAAACTAATAATAAAAACCTACATATTGATGCAACCTACTTAGGACTGCAACTCTTCATTTCCAATCAATATATGGCCACTTTCTACAGTTATTTATCCAGTACGCTTCGAAAAGCAATACACTTGCACAAAGACAGTTTTGTGGTTTTATGCAGTGTAAGACAACATGCACTTCTTTCCATTTCCTAAGCAATTACTTGTATTACAGTACATTAACATCTCCTCTAAACAAAACAGTCATCTTTCTTTTCTGGCCCTCATAATTTTTAAATTATGCAAAACGATTAAACTTCTGAATGCTTTTTCAAAGTATAGTTATATCTTACCTTTCTTCAGAGTTGTACAGCCGAGCAAGCCCAAAATCTGCAAGCTTTATCTGCCCTCTGGTGGAAAAAGCAAAGAACTATTTAGTGGTTAATCCTGTTAGATTTCCTTCTCAAAAATCACACAAAATTTGAGATTTTGAGACAGCTGCAACTGATCTTCACCAAACCACATTAATGAGGAGGCAATGCCTTACAATCAATGCATCTCTTCAGTAAACAAATACACTAACTTACTGAATAGCAAAGACAAGTAAGCAAAATTAGGTATGCTCGTCAAATGAAATTTACATCACCGGATGTTAGTCGAAATTTAGGTGTATAATGTAAAGTATTCAAATCAGTAACTCTGCAGGAAAAAAAATGAGGGAGGAAACTGCTATTTTTTCAAGCTTTACTGCTAGCATAAGCACTTGTACAACAAACAAATATCAGCAGTCATACTTCCTTCTAGGAAGCCACCAAAGTCCTGTTCCGCTCTTTTAAAGGCTGTATTTAAACCTTACATCAGGGTGACCGACCAGATAAGGGCTTCTATTTTTGCCAGCAGCCAACTTGCTGAATGACACAACCCCTAACCCTTTCTTGAGTTTTCCCATATATAAGGGGATGAGTAGAAGATATAGAGCTCTTGCCTGGCAGTTTCCACGGCTAAAAGGCACTGCTCAATGACCAGTGTCATGACCAATGATTCAAACAGAAAGCTATCTGCAAGCTTCTCGAATACATGAAATGAATGTTGGAATGTTACATGGAGTTTTTGTTTTTCTATACTTATGAGCTTTTAAAATTCCTGTCACTTTCAAATACAGCAAATGTCACTTTCTAATAAATTTTATTTTATCAAATTAGGGCAAGACTTGCTGATGTGTGTAATAATGACCATTTTGTGATAATAAATATACAGGTTATAGTTTCCATTCCATGGATGTGTGCTTGGAATTGCTGTAACACTTGCAAAAGCCCCATAAACAAAGAAATGTTCCCCTCAAATTTACATGCTTATTCCTCAGAGAGCATATTTGTGGAAGATCAATGAGTTTTCAAGCAAAGACATTAAAGTTGTGTACCTAAATGATATATAATCCATGCGTAACTGGTAATGGGATTTTAGAAGCAGTGTCTTAAAGTTATTTAGACCAACAATCAACTTTTTCTTCTCCCAGTGGAAACATCTAAGAACACTCAAAAAATACCCTAGGGGAAAAAACTCTGTATCCTGGATTGGAGAGCAGAGTACAACAGAAAGCTCCACCTCTACCATGAAGCACTCTTCTCCACTGTCAGGTTAGACCTCAACTTCTGAGTTCCCAAAGGTGCACAGAGACAGCACCATCACCGGAGATTAGCAGGCAAGCCCACTGTGTGGGCACAGTGAGTGATATGGAGACATGTACATCTCTTCACGAGTCTGTATCATAATCTAGCAAGACTGTGGTGGGATCCAGAGGTGAAAATAGTCTGATGTTAGTTCGTTATAAGAAAAGAAGGAGGTAAAAAAAGGAAAACTTAATTTGGAGAAAGCTTGGACAAAACTAGGGCCCTACCAAAAGAGACCCTTGATCCATTTTGCCCAGTATTTCGTCTCCAACGGCAGAAGATTTTTTTTAGGGAGAACACGTGACCCTGCTCACTTTGGGCCTCATCTTCCTTTTACTTCACCACCACCCACAATCATTGTGTTAAGGATGCTAAAACAGGTATTCCTGTCTATTCCCTTTAACAGGTGTTAATGATCCCATCCATGAGTGTGTCTCATCTTTTCAAATCTCCTGACACTACCCAGAAAACCTCCTGTGACAGCAAATCCCAGAAGCTGACTACCTGCTCTGTAAAGATACTCTTTTTGGCTGTTATAAACCTCGCTCTTACAGTTGCTCCCTGGTTTTAGTACTGCTGGATTTGATGAACAACAGTTCTGTACTGAAGTTATCTGCTATCTTCACACAGGCTTTTTATTTGCTGCTCTTGCACACTGAACAAAAGCATGTTTACTAATGTGATTTGTAATTACAAGTGGTCAAAGAAGTAAGAAACAAATTCTTCTCCCCATTTGATTATGACTATTACTGCAAGCCAAAGCATGTTTGAACACGCCTGGTGGAATATTCTTTTAAAGCATTATCCTGACTAATGAAGACGAGGACCTCAGAATTATGTCACAAGGAACCAGCCTAGCCAAACTTCATCTTGAAATGAGATGGCAAAAAGAATACATGTCAAACATTTGTGTCCTAAAATTCTTTTTTAATATATTTGAACTCAGATAATTTTCCCCCTACTCTGACCTAAAAGATTCAAGTTTTAATTCTGCTTTTTTAACACATATAAGTTTAACAAACAATTGCAGGTTCCAGTGGTAAGCAGGTAACATTGCCAGATTAGTATCTTACAATTAATTTTAAAGAAACTAGGCAATCAAAAAAACAGTTTTGCTAAGGACTTAAAGGAGGTGAACTGTGAAGATTAAAAGAAAGATTTAAAGATGTTGTTAACACACTTTTTTTTTTTTTTTACATACTTCAAGTAATATCCATACCTATTATTTAGTAGAATATTTGAACATTTGATATCTCTGTGCAAAAAGTTCTTCTTATGGCAATAGGCCAAGCCTTCCATCAGCTGTCTCATAAAAGATTTAATATGATTTTCATTAAAATGAACCAAACCAGATTCCAGGAGTCCCATCAAGTCATGGTCCATATATTCAAATACCAGGTAAAATGCACCTAGGAAAAGAAAGGGAAAGGGTAGGAGAAACAGAGAATTTGATTTAACTGCAGTCCAACGTATTGCTGATCCCCACTTTTGAAAGTTGGAAGTATTTTTCACACAACTGTTTACATTTTATGCTATGTAGCTGTACTTTATGTCCAATAACAGCAATGAAATATAGTGCAGTAAAATCTTTTCATAAAATTGCTTTCCCAGGTAAACAATTACACTAGTGAAACGTTTGTACAAAGAAATATAATGCTACCACTCGGCGCTTTAATCTAGACGGACATGTACTCTCCCTATGGCTCTCAATCTCCATATGTTTTATTTAAAGAAAAATTAACTGGGTGAATATTTCCTATGTAAAGTTTGGGGAGAAATCTAGAAACAAAACATGTACAGCATTAGTCCATCTGTCATGATTCAGTGACTGATTTTTTTTAAGCTTTCAGTGTGGAATTGGGTCAGAAATAAGCCTGCCCTTCTCAGACTAAAATTACCTATAAAACAAGACAAAATTAGAAAGCAGAACTAACCTACTAGCAACAACAGCTCTACAAAGATGGAGCTCATATTCCAAGTTGCCACATACATACAGTAAGTATAATAGAATCTGGTCTTATCTCACATTAGCCTGTGTAATTCCACAAATAAAGCTATTAAAGCCAAGGCTCTTTGATATATACATGTATTCCTAAAGAGGAAAAGTGCTGAGCGCTTCAGAAGCAGCAAGAACCTATCTCCAGCACAACCACTCCCAGTACAATCTGCTTTTTAGTAATTAATTCACAGAATCACTGAATAGTAGTGGTTGGAAGGGACCTTCGGAGATCATCTAGTCCACCCCCTCCCCCCCGCCAAAGCAGGTTCACCTAAAGCAGGTTGTACAGGAATGTATCCAGGCGGGTTTTTAATGTCTCCAGAGAGGTGGACTCCACAACCTCTCTGGGCAGCCTGTTCCAGTGCTCTGTCACCCTCAGTTCTTCTTCTTAACTCTGGGGCAGAGAAGGCAGTGCAGCCCCTACAGAGCACTGGTGGCAATGAAGAAACCACATTCAAGTGGGTCTGTCTACCTTCCGTTTTCAAAAGCCTCCCCCAAAGAGCCACCACTCTAAAGTACAAATAGCTTCTGCCCAACGAGAACTCATTACAGGTTCTAGTTCCTAAATAAGAAGTTTCAATTCAGAAGCTAGTGAAAGTCTTGGAGCAATAACGAGAAGCCAGCTTGCCAGAACACACACACACACACACAGACCCAAATTCTAATGAACTAGCTTGTTTTCTTGCACAGTAGCTGAAAAGGGAAGAAAGAGTGCTAAATCCATCTGCTATTTAACAGACAGAAAAAAAGACTACTGGTACAGTAACTGTTAAACTTGTAACAAAGATCAGCGTAGAGCAGCTAAGCCACAGGCCATTGCGTAAGACACTCAGAGTTCATTGTTTTTAATTTAGGTCCTTTTGTCCTGCTGTCTGTTATATGGCAGAAGCAAAATACTGATCATAAAATACCCCTGTTGATGTGCACACAGGAGGTAGAGCAGGAGGTAAATCAAGCAGGTACAACATGATCCCACCACTTCAGAAGGAAAGAAGGAAGTATTAAGAGCCACAAAGAACCAAAGTCTGCTGTGTTACTATTTGCATAACTGAGTTCACCAGTTCAGCATGGTAAAAGCACAGAGGCTCCTAATCTTGGTCTTTTAAAACAGACAGCTGGCAACCTGGTGTTAGGTCTACTTCACTGACAACTGCTGAAGTATCAACCATGACATATTTTAAAGTGCCTTGAAACAAAACACCTGATATTAATGCTGCAGTGCCAGAATAATCTAGATATGCCCTTCAGAGGACGTCAGCTCAGCAAAACTGAATACCAATGATCTCGGTATCTTCTTGCTCTGGAATACAAAGGAAAGTTAACTCTGTCATGGCAGCAGGCTACGCTCTGTGTGTACGTGACAAGGAGAAAGACTGGGAAGGGTCAGTGGGGTTGCAGACCTGTTTAGTGAGAACAGCTGAACACTGTAGTGTTCACTACACAAAGCAAGCTCCATGCCTTGAGCAATTTCCTGCTCTGCCACTAGCTCCCAGGATTTTTCACTACTGTTTATAACCAGCAATCACATTTGGTACCCTCATGCAAGAAGGAAAGCTGACAACAATGGAGACAATTCATAAATAAAACAGAGTAGTACCTGGGAGATGACATCCGACTATTTATATTCTCTGCAACTCTCATTAAGAAACATACACTAGAACAGTATAAACACTAAATGTTCCTTCCATATCAGCGCAAGAGCAAATGCGCGGATCCACTGCACTTACACGTTACTACCTATTTACTACCTACATATTATACAATCTTAGAATTTGTTTTAGAAAGAAAAACTGTCAAAGCTGAATCTTCTTTGTTGGTTATGAGAAACTATTAAAATTAGTCTACTAGCCACAGCAGTCTAACCATTAAAACCTGACTTTCAGTATTACTCAAACTAGATTTGGAAGTCATTGTAACTGCAGAAAATGCATCAAGCAAACTGAAGTGAAACTTCTGTTAGTTTATTTCTGGACAAACGTGGTGCCCTTTTCTGGTAGAGACCTAGAGTTTCAGTCAACAAAACAGTTGCATTATTCCACTTGATCATTTCAAATCTCCATTCCTTTTCATCACATCAGGGGATCTGATCCTTCAGAACACGGAAAGAAGTTGCTTACTACAGCACAGTCTGAGTTCAACTTCACAGCATCTTTTAGTTCAATAAAAACCAACGCCACACAAATACACATTTCTCAAAAGGAAAACATAACAGAAAAAGTAATCATTTTTTCTTTTGTGAGGCCAAGACATTTGATAACTTGGCAGTTACGTTTTAAAATGACCCTTTGTTTCATGCTAGCTTTGCCCAATATCCACATTTCTGGAAGCAGGGCCATAAAAAAACCCTAAAGCTCTGTTACAGAACGAAACCAGAATTACTTATTTGACTTTAAGGTTACTCATCTTACTGCTGTTATGTTAAAGACCTACACTTCCCAATAAGTAAGTACCTGTGGGGTGGGAGGCAGCCTACAGTCCATTTCCACATGCTGCAACAAAGCACTAACAAGGCATTTATGTCTTGGGTGCCCCATTTCCTTTTCTAATACCACACAGCTCATCTCCATTCCTTCATCTCCTGAGATAATAAGAAACCTTTACATCACTGCATGTTGACAGAGCAGCAGCTGGAACAGCTGAACAGTAGTAATGTTGCCTACATCTGAATATGGGATAAGAGATAGCAGCTGAAACTATTAGGGAGGTAAGCAATAAATAAAGGAGACTCACGTGGATGGAAAAAATCCTCGCCTTACTCCTTTTGCTTGCACTTAGAAAAATTCATCTTTTTGATCATTTTGCCAGTTAAGACTGATAAGGGGCAGAAAGTGAGATACCAGTTTAGAGTAATTAAAGGATTAACACATCTCCTCCTCCTGTTCATACATTTCAAGTTATGGAGCTCTAACAGTAGCAGTTTTCTTAACCAAAATGCAAAAGCTGGGGTATAATGATATAAAGCTATGCATACAAAATAGGTAAGTGAACAAAACATGGCACTGAATATGTAATATACAAAGGTTTTTCTGAGGGGCCAAAAAAACTGACAAAATGTACTTTGCATTTTTGTGACACAGGCAGGCTCTGGATTTTTTTGGACTGTCATCAAATCACACAGAACCAACAAAGCATGACGTCAAGTTACACATTTGCTCCTAAAGTCAGATACAAGTGTTTCAGGCTGGGGCGGTAGCAGCATGGCAGAATGATCCAAAAGCCTATGTAGATGACAGCTTTAAAGCAAATATTTTCCAAATGTAATTTCATGGGGAAAATGTTAGGGGTTTCTCAAAATATCTGATTAGATACAGATCAGAGGAACCCAGAGACCAGAGATGCCTTATTATGTGCAAATTTTAATTCAATCCTTGTATATATGCATTACGATTTTCTAATTTGAGAAACACCAAAGTGTTGAGAGAGCACAGCCACTGAATTAATCATCTTCAGACTAAAGAAAGCATCACTGCTGTGCTCATTTTTCCATTTAGATATTACATAACTTCCTGTTTAAGACAAATTTAGTCTAATAAAACCAGAATTTTCCCCCTTTTTTTTTTTACATTTTCACCCAATATTGTTTTGATTTGATGACAGTGTTATTCTCCCATTCCAAGTTCAATTGCATTCTCCTCTTGAAACAAATCCAACCCAAACTGCATGTACATGGGAACATGTTCTGAAGTAAATGTACCAGCCAAAGGCATACTGAAGCCCTGGAGATGAGAAGGCTCTGGGGAGATCTTATAGCAGCTTTCCAGTATCCGAAGGGTGCCTACAAGAAAACTGGAGAGGGACTTTTTTGCAAGGGCATGCAGTGATAGGAGAAGGGGCAATGGCTTCAAACTAAAAGAGGGTAGATTAGATAATCAGGAAGAAATTTTTCACTATGAGGGTGGTTTTTCACTATGAGGGAAGTTGCCCAGAGAAGTTGTAGATGCCCCATCCCTGGAGGTGTTCAAGGCCAGGCTGGAAGGGGCTTTGAGCAACTTGGTAGTGTGAGGTCCCACAATTAGCCCCGCAATTAGGTCTGCACTCATTCTAGACCAGAGTCCAGTACAGCACACAAATGGGAAGCACCACTCAGGCTGTCACACTATTCCTGATAACTTAGCTGTAGCCTAAAAACTATTTGGGTAAGAAGTTTCTATTGGCTATTTCGGGAGCAGCAGGGCAAGCTTCAGAAGATCATTAGAGGCTTCTGAAATTCAGATCAGTTTGGTTTTAGTCAACTTCCAAGGAAACCCGGATAAAGCTAGCTACAGTACAAGTACAGAAAAAACCCTGTAACAAAGTACTCTATGATGACTGCATCATTGCTGTCAGACTCCTTCCAAACCACAAGTTTTCAGACAGACTAAGTACTCCTTGACAGCTGTGAGAAAATAACCTGCTAGTCATATGAAAATTTACCACAGTCAGTGTCCTTTTTACGTGCGTACTACAGTACTGTCAGGATAAATACTGACTTCATGCCTAAAAAGGTTTGTTAATTTGTACTGCAAATCAATTCAAAATTTAATCTAAAGTAAACTTAGATCTTAAAATGAATTATAGAAACACACACACACAATCCAAACAGATAATCCACACACAGAAAAAAAAAAACCAAACACGCTGTGATGTTAATCAGATCTAATGAATTATAGAAACACACACAATCCAAACAGATAATCCACACACAGGAGAAAATGCAAGCTGTGATGTTAACCAGATCTTTTTTATTAGAGCCTCTCATGCAAAGTTTTACATCCTCCCTCAGGTTAGCAATTGAAAATACCTCTTCCAGTCAACAGGAGGAAGAGATGTCAGTCAGTACACCTACTGGTTTTACATTCAGAGCAACAAAAGCTAAGTCAGGCACTCTCCACATGTTTAGTAAAAAGAGATCACAGCAGTCCCACAGCTAGACTGTTGAGCACTTGCAAACAGCTTCCAGCCGATAAAGAGGCAACTCAGAACTGAAGGACCATCTCAGGTGCCCAAAGAAAAAAGAGACACCTAAGTCATTTATGTGACAGACTCACTGAGAAAACAAACCAGAGCTGACAAAAGCCCATCAAAGCAAGAAGGGCCTTTTTTCCAATGATTCACTTTATAACTGATGAAGTGGCTCAACTAACTTAGCTTATGAGGTGTATAGATCTGAATATACCTAGGAAATAGCTCTTTGTTTTCAGCTTCTGTTTTAAATCTTGTTTGCTTCACTTACTGTTGCACAGAGAACGTCACACAAACCTTCTCAGGCAAAAAAAAAAAATACGCTAAGAGAAGATGAAAAGCTTCTGCAAAGTACAATCCTCCTGCGCAAAATTCTGGTCCAAAATGACGTGAACTTAAGTTCATGAATGTGAACTCCAATTAATTTGAACTATCATCAAGCAAAAAAGGAAAACTGCAGGAAAGTTTAGCTGCCAGCAGACTTAGTTGTAAGCACCAACAGTGTCAGGCTGCTTATACTACTGTCGAAGACCGGCACTCACAGTTGCTCCTGCACTAGATTACTAGAAGAAAACATTTCCAACAAAAATAACCAGAGTTCTGAGATTTTAGGAAAATACTTTTACAAATGAGATTTCAGCAGGGTTTTGTAAGAGTTATATTCCAAAGCTAAGATAAGTATATAACATGCATTAAGCATAAGCATGTTCATCAGAGGGCAAAACACTTCACTTCTACTGTAAACTCTGCTTGAATAAGACACCACTACCACTTCTGTAATGGTTCCTTCCTAAACCAAGCAGCCTATTTTTGCGTTTGCAATGGTTTACTGTGAAAGTGACAAAACTTCCTCCCACTTGCATTCATTCCCTGCGTAGACTACAATTTGGCCACAACATCTCAGCTATAAATCCCCATCTCACAATGAACTACTCATTAGAGAATGCAGTGCCTGGAAAAAAAAAAAAAAACCAAACCAACTTCCATCTTTTCACAGACAAATCATAATAGCACAGTCTCATTATCATGCTAATGGTTTCAAGAGACTATCAGAAAGTAATTTTATTCTAACATTTCCAGAGAAGCCCCTTCCCTTGCAAATTTTCTGAAAATGTAATTGTTTTAATAAGCTGTTAAATAAGAAAGAGAAATTATATTGAAAGCAATATCAAAAGCACAAATACAGACTTGGACAAAAAAAAAAAACAACAGCATTTTAAATTAATGAGACGCACAGTTTGAAGTACACCAAAAAATTTACAATTCAATCCTAGACACGGCACCAAACAGAAAGGGAGAAAATTAATTAATGAGTCATTAAGTATTAAGTCAAGGCTCACTGTGGTCTCATTAGCCAAGTAGGTTAGACCTAATTAAAACTCAGTACAAGATTCACATGAAAAGCCTAAACCGGCTGTTGAAGACTGTCAGGGTTCATTCAGAGTGTATGCTGACCACTGAACCTGCATGTATCTAGAGAAACTCTTTTGCCAGATGCTTCCTACTTTTAAACACAAGAAAAAGCCTGTCGGTGCTGTATAGCCTTCAAGGTATTATACTTTCTGAAGATGCTAGTAAAAATCCTCAAACTAATTCCTGCTTAATTTTGACAGTCATCTTCTGACTCATCACAACATCACCTGGTGTTTCTGCTGGTTGTGCAGTGTGCACGGTATTTTCTACCCACACTGCTGCTGGGCATGCTGTATAGAAACTTGGGGAGGGAGAGAAGGGAAGAAGCAGAAGTACTAACACCCTCCCCTAAGCCAACCATATATCAAATTGTCCACAAGATACTAAAATACCCCAAAATGATAGGTTTATAAGACTTGGACCTAAAAGAAAATGGCCTCCAAAGACAAAATGACCATTCCAATATCGAAAGTACCAAGCAACAACACTGCATGATTTCCATTCTGTTTGATTGATTCTCTAAGCAAAGGAGGTTGCAGTAACTCAAACAAGCCAGACTTAACACTGAAGAAACCAAAAAAGTAAAAGCATGCATGCATGCCTTCTATTTAGGGAAAAACACCACCACCACCCAACAAATCTTGCTGTTCACTTTTGTCATTTATCCTTCTTCTAGCCTTCAAGACATACATGCCCAATTATGAAAAAGGTAACTGAAGCACAGTTCATATAAAACTAAGGCCTACAATGAAAAACGCCTCTTCAGCATTGAGCCTACAATACTCTAAATGATATGAGAAAATATTATGAGGAAAATAAAATGTTAAAAAAAGCTCACAATTAAGAGCTTCCTATTGTTGCTGGCCTCCCTAATCTGTGAGTGTCAAGGAGTCAAACATCTGTTCCTCTCGAGCAAAACTGGAACCAATACATTTTTTTTATCCCACAAAATATTTGCAAAATGTTTCTATAAGTAAAAGGCATAGCTAAGTTAAATAAAGGACTTCCACTAGTAATTAAATCAAAATTAAAACCCCTTGTCAAACATCACAATTTGCAAGCATATTTTTTAATGAATCTTAACTTCAAATTCAGCATAGCAGACTACCGTATTAAGAACGGGACCAGAAAGAGCTACCCCTGTGTTAGCCTACATACCTTTGTCCTTCTTGAAGTCCAAAGCATCTTCCTTATCTGTCACTATTTCCTTCATGTTGATAATGCTTTGGTGATTAAGCTGTCGAAGAATCTTAATCTCCCGAATAGCTGTAATTGGAAACCCTTCCTTTTCGTTATCCAGACGTACTTTCTTTAGTGCCACCATTTCCCCTAAAAGAAAAATTAAATAAAACTTATTAAGATTAGCAATCAAACTATGGGCTTTAGTATTGGGTTTGTTCATTTGTTTTTAAAACCCTTCCCATTTGTTACTATTTCTGAATGGACTAAACAGTTAACATTTTGATGCTTGCACCAAACACTATGTGGAATGAAAACAGAATTAACCATTGTTGGGAAACAATCACATGGAGAAGCAAAACTATAAATGAGAATTTTCAGTTACCCACTGTAAGGCCTGTCTTCTTCCTCCTGCATACCTCACTCACCTGTGTCCTGATATTCCACAACGGGTCTACCAATAAACCCCTATATGAGAGCAATTATCAACAGCAGCTTTAGAGACAGAGGCCTATGTCTGCTCCGGATTTCTGATTACTACATCACCACAGGTCAGAACACATATCTAGCCAGAAATACTACACAGTTCAAGATATGAGGCAGATGACTAAATAGTTCTCAACTTCACCAGTATACTTTCTACAAGCAGAAGTGTCACTGCCACATTTACAGTGAGGAGAAATTTCGCTTATTATTTTATTGCAGGCTGAGCTGGATAAAGCTAGATTCTGCGAAATGGCAGGAGCATGACCTACTCGTGATGGAAGATATCTGAAGACTGTATGCCAGCTCAACCATTTTGTTCTTGGAAGTTTATTGCTGTGTCTGTGAAGTTCATTGACAGCACTAATACCTTTGTTAGCTCTAAAAAGGATTTATCAGACACCAGTGTATATGACACATACACAATAGATCACATTTCAGTATGACACAACATCCACCTGCTTTGAAAGCCCATTGCACAGCTTGTTATATGGTATCTCAAAGGCCATAATGCCACCCTTCACGCAGGATTTGAACGCAAAGCTAACAAAGTTTGCTGTAACTGTATGGACCCATTCAATACAGAGAGCAACAACTTCTACTGGAGGTTAAGAAATGATGGCCACACACAAATAACCTGAAGCTTGCCAAAGAGGCAATATGGTTATGATAGAATTAAAAAGTTAAATGTGCAAAGAACAGAATTCCAGGACAGCAGGAAGAAGCTCCTAATAATGATTCACAATGGTTCCCAAGGTACGAGGTAAAAAATAAAACCTGTGACAGTTCCACTTAGATTGAAAGTTTGCAAACCGAGAAAAGCACGAGTGAAGAATGAAGAAGGAATTATAATTACACCGCTCATTCTTCTGGAGATCAGAAAGAAGGAACTGAGGCTGGTACATGATCCCGTGTGATTCAGTTACTGCTGAAGTAGAAAATTATCCAGCATTCAAAGCATACACAAATAAGCCAGAAGGGCAAAGAGTCACAGAAAGAACTCTTAATTGAACATGAAACCATCAAGCAACATACAGCACATATGAAGAATCAATTTCAATGCATCATCTATTTAGAAGTAGTGACAACATTCTTACATATCATAGTGGTGACTGCTTGCTCATTTGAGCAATAGTTTAACATGAAATTTAAAAATCGTGCCACTGTTGTAAAGTCAGTTATACTGCAAGAAAAATACCCAATATGTGACACTTCAGAGCTGTGTTGCAGAGGCAGATTCTCTTCCTACTGTCAGCTAGTGACTACCGGAGTACGAAGAAGAAAAATGGCTAAATCTCACACATAGCTTCTTTTGCCCTTATATCCCTTTACAAACTTCATTATTCTTTGTCAACCTGTCTAGGGTGCCATTTGTTTCCCCAGAGTATTTACCCTCTCTTCTTCACTAGCTCAATTGTGTACAGAGCATCAAATCTCAAGGAATAAGAATTAGAAATTAAGACTACTCAGCTTGCTTTCAGTCACAACTTTCCAGATAAATGATTTTCCAAGGCAGCAAAAGATAATTTCTGATTCAGACAAATGCTAGATTCAAAACTAAACAAACCAACCAACAACTAAAAACTTTCCAAACATTAGAGGGCAGAATACCACAAATTTTACTCTAATATAAAAACAAAACCAAAATATCCTGTTCACTTTTGAATTGCAGGATTACATTTAATTTTTTGAGCTTACCTGTGTCTTTATCTCTGGCTTTGTAAACTTGCCCGTAAGTGCCTTCACCAATAATACCAATGATATCAAATTTATCCACACAGCGCTTTCCCCAGTCTATTTCTTTTTCTTTCGTTTCACCATGTCGTGGTCCACATATTCTAGAACACAACAAACATTTCTAAGAATCCAGCTAATATATCTAAGGATTGTCTTAACTTTGAAAAAATCCTCAACACTGAATACTTATGAGACATTATAGATAACTGCCTTACTACCATTAAGTGACAATAAACCATGCAGTTTAATTCAAACATCATTAACATTTTTAAAAGTCATTAAAAAGCAGAATTTTTTGAAAAAATATATTTTAAAGAAACTATTATCGCTTCTACTTGTTTGATAGGCTTTAAAAAAAAAAGTCTAATAAACATACTTTGGTCTTCTCTTGCTGTGTAACTGAACTGCTGGTTTCTTTTCTTCAGGACTTTTGGACAAGTCAGCTCCTCCAGGCAACTCAGGTGGAAGTGGCAAGTCTGCAAGCAGGTGGCGAAGTTTCTTCTCTGCTTCTTTAACTGACTTCACTGAAAGATTCTCTCGCAAACTAGTAGAAAAGACACAATTTTGCTAATAAGTTGAATACAGCAGAATGACATTACCATACATAAAGGAAAATCTATTGGAATTATTCTTTTTAAAATACATTCCAGGCTGTCAACGTATCAACATTTGAAATCTCTGCTCTTAGAATTTGCAGGACTTTGATTTATAAATAAATAAATATAAATAGCTCTGTGGAAGATGCACAGCTAACTACCAAAACTCTACAGAAACTATGAAATCGGATTTTTCTGATGAAAGCTGAGGTTAGATGACACAGCGAGCCTTACCAGGCCAGACTTCTGCCACACAAGCTTCTTCTCAAGTTTACAGCCTAGACTACTAAGAATATTGAGAGCTCAGGTGCTGCCAGACATCAGAAGTGTAGTGGCAAAATCTGTACTCTGACTGACTTCTCATATAAAAGAAAAGATTATCCTAATCCAATTCTTTATAAAGTTGGTCTCCAGAGATAATGAGCTTCACCAGTTACAGTAACACTGCAGGGCATTACGAGGCAGTCCACACCACCTCATTTACAGATTCCAATCTCATAAATTTGATGAAACGCTCCAGATTCAACACATTTCTAGTGATCAGCATGCAAATCAATTGGGTGGAAAAAACCACAGAAAAAAAATGACTAAATTTTTTTTCTGCTATGGTTTACTGATATCTGCCCATCTATTAATCATCAACCATAATTAGTTAACAGATACTGACAGTCAATCTCTGTCTTGAGAAAAATCCCCCAAACACATGTACAGCAATTTATTCCTTTGACAATTACTATACGTAGTAATTCTAGAGATGCTCTTCCCATTCTAACGGGGAAATTCTGAAAACATCATACTTGCTGCAGGACTTTTTTTAACATGTGGTTCCATTTAACCAGAACTTCCTTTAGTTTAGCTAGATTTGTGCAGCTACTGCATATCCAGCAATTTTAAAGCCATGACCATCTCTAAACTTTATATAAGTGTTTCTCCCCCACAGGACTCTCATATAGTATTCTCTCTTTAAACTTCAAACTTTGTCATTGCATCATGAAAATTTTCTGTCATGCTTTGAGGGCACATTTTCCAAGATAGCTGCATATGTCAAATTGCACCATTCTACTGTCAGTATCCTTCTCTGGAAACCTTTTCTGAAGATTTTTCTGCAACTTCTTACCTGCTTAGTTTCATAGATAAAGCAGAACCTTCTGTAAATGTAAAGATCTTGCTATCTTCCATCATGGAGAATGCATATATTATTTCTTACCTTAATTGCAATTTGCAATCTTAACATATTTAAATAAAGCATTCCAGTGTTTTGCGTATGTCTGCGTACCACTTCTCAAGCTGCCAGTGCCTGAATTTAAAGAAGCACCTCAAGGAAGCATATACTGCCTTCATCACAAACATAATGGTTAGCATGCTGTAAAGAATAAACCACCTTTGGACAGCACATGTAATTATCATGGTAAAGAAAAATTCTTAATTTTGAAGTTTATATATTTTGTATTTCTCTCACAATTTTGCCCCCACACTTTTGATATTAGTGAAAGTACAATATATGAGAGGTTCTGAAACAGATTTTAAAAGTGGTACATGAAAACAGAGGCAGCCAAGAGCACCCTTTTTTTCAGGTCTAATAAATCAAACGTCACTGACCACCAGAACCATTTTTCCTTTCAGCTAACCTACATGGTGATTTTGCAATACTGCTGGTCGTTTAGGTAGTTTACCTGTGGGTTTATCAGATTCTTTCTGAACTTCACAGCTGATGCGACATTAGGACACTCAGTTCTGCAAAGCATCAAGCTTTCTTTGTTAGCACAATTTCCCCATAGTACCTCTGAGCCCAAGGTAAATACTTTTTCCCTCCTCCCCCCTAAAAAATATTGATCGTTTTTCTGTGACGACTTAAGCCTTATCATGACTTGTAATCACAACCATTCTGATCTACAAGCAAAACTAAGCAAAGCATAAATGATGTTCTATTAGTTGCCAGTAGTCTTTCTAATACAGCTGTTTGCAAGCACGGGGCTTTTTTTTTGAAAGGAAAATGAGCCCAGTGCTGATAGAACCATTTAATTGTAGCTTACCTCCTCTATGCAGTTTAGGTATACTTAAACCAAGTATTACATTAAAAAAAATACTAATAATGAGAAGCAATTAGCCAGCTTCAAGGTGAAATCTATTTCTATTATCACAATTAACACCACAAAGCCAGACATATAACTAGTTAGCCTGGTTTTTAGTTAAAACAGTAAATATTGCTCTCAAATAGCAGTGTCAGAAACCCTGTTTACCTAGAGAGGATGACTTTGTCATAAATTTAAATGGAACTGTACATTCACCACACAGACGTGATTCTCAACAACTGGAATGACATTTGCTAGAGTGCTGAAGGGCAAGACTCTTATTACTAAAAAAAAACCCCAAACCTGTTTAATACCTTGTTAGGATGTATTTATTTGCTAAGGCCTCCTGTGCAACCTAATATTTAACATAGCATTAAATTACTAGCAAACACAAGAGAAATATTTACACCTCTAGTTACAACTACTTTTACTAATCAAAGAAACACTACACACTTCCCAAAGACCAAGAGAAGACAGGCTAGTTTCACAGATATGGACTATGAATAAAAGTACTTCATAAGGTTTTGAATTTTTCTTTTACACAGTCTGATTTTTTTTTAATTGAGATATATCATACTTAAATTACTTATTACTTCCATCGTAATAAATTTTGGTTTACTTGTTGTGAGAAGTTGATTGCTCATATATGTGAGAGGCATGTAACACGATGAGTAAAACCAGAAGTAACTCTTCTCTACTTCATCACCGAAACCGTAAGGAAAATAGTAAATTACTGCTCAACAGCATAATTTTCCAATACAAATCACCGCATGTATTCTTTGTTAAGACTATGAAGAGACTTAATGTAGTCTAAATTCAGATGACACTTGGCATACAGACATAAATTTCTTCACTACAGACTAATTTTTACACTTCAAAAGTTAACACAAATGACAAGCCATGAACCTCACTTCCATTATACATAATCAAAATAATACTGATGTCTGAGATAAATTATACTAAACGCACAGCTATAAAAATGATTGCCTTCCAAAGGGAAGAGAATCTTTACCTCAAACCATGGCTAATTTAAGAATTTTCACTTATTGCTACTGAATTCAACTTTTCCCCAGAAGTAATTATGTGTTCGCACCAAACTTAAAAGCTTGAATCCTTGACTGCATCCTTGCATTAGTCCCAAAGTCATTATGTACCAGCAATTTTAAATCATCTCTTTAGTGTACTTTTTATTGAAATATTTCTCCTAGATTAAACCCTTCTCTTTTCAAGAACCAGTTACATTATTTTTTATTTTAAGATCAAAGATCTTAATAGCAAATAGGATTAGATTTGTTTTCCAAAGGAGATAATAGTAACAATTAAAAAAAAGAAGATAATAACAACAACAATAATAATAAAAAGGAAGAGACAACCTGAAAAAGTAAATCTATGTCACAACTCACCTATCAGTTTCTTTATCTTCAGGCAGCGTCGGAGGCAAAGGCAAGGGTGGCAGCGTGGAGGTTGGTAGTGCAACAATTCGATCCTTCTCCTTGGTTACTACACTTGGTGTACTCGGTTTGCTTTTCTCTTTTACAGTGACCGGTGGCTGTTTTACAACAGTTACTTTATTCTCTTTTACTACTGTAGGTTTCTGTTTAGTAATTTTGTCTGCAATTAAATTATTTTCCCCTTTTGTTTCAGGAAGTGAGACCTTTGCTTTTGCCTTATCATTTTTCAAATTCACGCTGCTTGTAGGAGAAGGTGTATGCTCAGTTTTTATTTTCTTCAGGTCCTTTACATTGTTCACTTGAGGTGCACTTACAGCAGTGTCAGTGGTTCCCTTAGTAGGTGTTGAAGTATTGGAAGCTTTTGCACTGGCTTTGGCTGCCTCAGCAGCTCTTGCTTTTTTGTTTTTGTTCAGCTCAGCAGCCAGACTACTCTTCAGAGTCAATGTACTAGGAGAAATACTTGAATGACGACTTCTGGATCGAGACAATCTGTGTCTGCTACGAGACCTTGAATGCCTTGATGAATATGGACTTCTGCTTCGAGATTTTGCTGATCTCCTGTTTCAAAAAAGTAAAGATTTACCCAGTTAAAATTTAGCCTAGCTGCTTTCTCAGTTAATCTGCTTTTTTGACAAACTACTTTTTTTAAACCAACCATTATCACCACACTTACAGAACAAACAAAAGTTTATGGAATAGGAAAGATCATGCATAAATAAAAAAAAAAATAGAGTTAACAAATCAAGTTTCTACACCTAAACACTTTGTTAGAAAATGCTAAAGCTTTCTTAGACGTAGTTTCTACCATTAAAGAACTGCAAAATGCAAGCATAGGCAAGATAGACATGGTCCTTTTTCCTCACTACTCATCAGATATATTTTTCTTCTTTAAAGAAAATCTGATCCTATGCAACTTGTGCAAACACCTTTAGTATATGCAGTACTTGAGAAAAATTCAGCTGATTACATAACCAGAACTCAACAAAAAGAAATTAATGTTACAACATGACAAGAAAAATCTAAATACAACACTGAAGCAGTAATTGTAGCAACTTCTTAAGTTTCACTTTCACAACTGTCATTGATTTAGTTAAAAAATACTGAATACTAAAGGCTGCAATATAACCAACTAAAATACAGCAATAAATCTTACCTTTCCTTTTTTGAAATGTAAAAACCAAAAGTACTCAATACTTCTTATAGCTATGAATAAGCAAACATAGTCCACAAGTAGACCTATGCTATGCCCACAACAGAAAAAAGAGACTAATAGAAAGGGGGGGAAAAAAAAACCCAACACAAAACACTAAGCCATCCACAAAATCATAGCAGAAAAATAACCTAGCATGAGGGTGGGCAAATCTTAACAGTTAGAAAAGCAAACTTTTACTGTGGAAAAATACCATTTAATCTGAATTATTTTCATTCAGTTTTTCAAAGGGATATCCTAATTTGCCTAGTAGTTTTCATTCAGTTCTTCATTAAAAAACAAAAGGGAAAAAAATTATTGAGGTGAAGGGCATGAGAACAAGTCAAGTAGCCTAATCCACTGCTACCACACAGAAACGTTATGAAACAAATGAAATTAACTGTGGGAGTTTTAATCCATTTTACCATACTAAGAATAGCAAGGGTATTCACCAGATTTACAAATATTCTCTTGATTAAAGTTTGATGGAAATCTATTTTTCTTGAGTATATCACTTCAAGGGAAAGAAAAAGTATAATCAGGATAAAAAACAATTTATTCAGCAGCTGGACAAAGAAAAAAGTATCAAGCAATAGCAAAAAAAAAAAAAAAGACTTCTTGGAGACACAAGAACTTCAGAGTTCAAAAGACAGGACCAGTGTGTGGAGGCTGACAAAACTTTAAAGAAAAAATATGGGAGAAAAAAAGCCAACTACAATCATTATGGTCAGGACTATCCACCTCTATGTCAAATTTAATTTTAGTAACAAATTAATTCAGTTTTAATTATCAACATGAGAAATTGCATTGCAATGCTTCAACTGAACAAATATTTAATATAGTATAATGATGTTTCTATTTTGTATGCAATATTGACTAATTTCTAAATTTACAGTTTTCCTGCATTATAAAATGTCTTCTTTGTAAAGCAACATAAAAATACATTGAGCTAAGTCAAGATTATGTAGGAGTGATTCAAAACAATATGTAGGTGCGCACACTGCACACTGTAGCAAAAGCTTCAGAATTCTGTATGCAAAACTGAAATTTATCCAAATGGCTAGAGACCCTCGAAAGAAAAGCAGAAAAAAAAAAAATCAAACCCCACATGAAGACAAGTCTTGGAAACTAATACAGTTTAATTTTATGCCAGGAAGCAGGTTTTATGGAATTTTCTGGCATGGCAGGATAACAAAAACAGATAACAGTAATAATAATAATGTTTTTTACACTTTAATGAAAAAAAAAAAAGCTGCTCAATTTTGTTCTCTGAATTTTCAACCAAAATCTAAGGTTTTGGTTCACTTTGGTAAAGAGATATTAATGTTTATTAAAAAACAAATGAAAACATAACATTGGTCAGAAAAAATCCCTTGAAAACTCACTTCTGCTCCATTATGAAACATGCTGCAGAAGTTATTTTTCTCATTATTACTTTGGAAATCTAAGTACTAAATGCCATAGAAAATTTTCAGAGGCTTGGCCAAACTGGAGTAAAAGTAAAAACTACAAAGTTCCATAATATACAGTTATGATGGAGTAGTAGGAAGAAAATGGAGGGTTGAGACTATCCGGACAATAGATACACTTCAAATTCTAGACAGAGCTCTCCTCACACTGTCATCTCACTTTCTGAGAGGAATTATTATCTCAAGCAGAGGTATACTGCTACAGATCTGCACCGGCTGCAGAATCAGTATAATTATATTTCTCCAGCATCAAGCACAAGCTAATAAGCCCCATTAGTCCTAAAATGACTTCTATAAATGATGCATCATTTGCGAGGATATCACTGACCTGTCTTGGAAAGCATTTGCTTTTTGGTGTTTTGGTGTTTTTGGTGTTTGTTTGCTTTTTGGTGGGTTTGTGTTTGTNTTTTTTTTTGAAAGGTGCCTAATATAAAGTAATCTATGTCACAAAAAAATAAATATGTAATTTCACATGCTCTAGAAAAGAGCAGTAGCAGCAACACTACAGTTGCTGAGACACCATGCCTGATCGACAGCCTCTTTCCGTTCCACTTTGGTTCAAAATAGAACAGATTCATTTAAATCACAAATAAGGATGAAATTAGAAAATCTGTTCAAATTAGTGACTGCAAACGCTCACCTGATCAGCTACCATAACTTGGTGGGGAAGAAGCAGTTTTGAAAAGCTGGGGAAAAATAACCTAAATCTTTATACCTTCTTCAAAAACAAACAGGTAAGGAAGCCAAACATTGACAGTGGTTTGATGTGCATATTTTACCAACATTTGTCAAGACAATCTGGGATGTGAACATAGATTTATGCAAGCTCAGCAAAAACCCACTGTTCTCCATCCCAGGCTTCACACCCAAATGACAATAGCGTAACTTTCTCATGTCAGAACTGCATCCATGTGGGAAAGAGCAAATACACATGCACACAAATATTCAAGTTTCAGTCCCAGCACATACTACAGGCCTTAACAACAGATCAAAATGATAGTAGCCTAGTTATGAAATATGTTGACTAAGTATAATCCCTGCACTGGTTTAATTTTAAAGAAGTTTTTCATTATTTATGTCAGCAAAAAAAATTTATGTTGCATTATGTAGTGCATGCCTGTGCTAATAATAAACCAGAACTTCCTTAAGCATCCCAAAGACCTTTGCAAGAATCCCTTGCTGTACCATGTCCACTGGGCTAGACCCAAGAGAGTTACAGCAAAAACATTAACACTTTCAACTAAACAGACAAATGCTGAATCTTAAGTAAAAGACAGCTTTGTCAAAGTGCTAGTTATTCAAGTTACAACGATAAAATCTGGTGGTTTTATAAGCTTAATGATCTTTTCAAATATTCAACTATTGCTTTCTTTCATCAGCATTAGTTCAAAGTCCCAAGAGAACATTCCAGGCTAGACAAAACTTCTGTACAAGTTTCCATCTATAAAAATGGCACAAAACCAAAACTATGGACATTTACAAGCTTTGCCTCAGAAGAGTATTCAGAACTCGGAGTGGCTTGTGCTATACATAATAAAACCAGCCAATTCACTCTGTTCAGAGCTAACACTCATTTGACGTAAAAGATGAAGTACGCAGCAGCACAGAAATGGGCTCAGACAATAGCCAGTGTCTGCCATTTAACAGGGCACTGACATTTTACTGGGACCCTGAAAAAACACCAGGAGAGACATCCAAAATATACAGTAGTCTCTAAATCTTCCAACAGATTTCTATTAAATGTGTGTGCGTGCACGTATACACACATATATAAAATGCCTTATCTGACATTCATTTGCCACCAACTATCTAATCTTTAATTAGGAGTTTGTTTTTAACAGAGTAAACGAACAAAAGAACAGCAGCTACAACTGCACAGAACTGCATTGCAAATGGCAAACAAATCCAACAAAACAATCTAACCTTTTTTTCCCCAATGCCTGGAGAGATCAGAAAGTGGACTAAACCTAAAGGCCACATCCAAACTTTTCAAACCAAAAGAACCAGTATCTGCTGGTAACACACATGGGGAGAGACTACAAAGAAGCCCCCGTTTCAGGTAAGTTTCTTCTAATGCTTCTTCCTATTTGCAACCAGAAGTTCTGCCTCATTTACAAGTACCTTTGCCATGCTGAGCCATTAACAGTCTTCTACAAGCATCTCGAATTCACTTCACACAAGCCTATATCCCTACAGAGAGGATAACTGTCAGGATTCATGACATTCATAAAATCACTTCTGAACCATACACAGATATTTTTTTTTTTTGGGGGGGGGNAGGGGGTGGGGGGGGGAGAAAACTGATTTGCCCAAAAACTGTATCAGTAGAACTAGCAGCCTCCATTAGAACTAAAAAGTTTTTTTACATAAACCTGCTTTTTTTTCCTTCCCTACAGACAGCAACAAAGGAGACTAGGAGCACAACTAGATTAGCTGCAAAGGGAAATTGAAGTAATTCCATAATATTCTACATAATATTATGTGTAGCTATAAAATAAAATAAAACAAGAAAAAATAGTCCAAGACATTATCTACAAAACACATGAGAAGCAGCAGATTTTAAAAAAAAAAAAAAAGATAGAGGAAGAAAGCACTAGTAAGGAAGTCACCCCGAAACCAAAACTCAGCACTGCTTTCCTCCACTTTTCAAAACAACAAAAAGAACACTTTCCCCTCCCCCTGCCAAGAAATAATAATTTAAAAAATTTTAGTTTAGGTATCACAGTTTTTTCTCTTAAAAATTTTCTGCCTAGCACCCTGAATTTTATAAAACAAACCAGTATTCCTTTTTTCTCTTCTTAATTAATATAATGTACTTATTCACTATAAAAACCTACTTAAGACACCAAAGTGTTATTAGCTACAAGTTTCAAACTTCTTACAATGTTCCTCCTTCTTGCAAGGCAACACTCTATTGCATTTCACTGGCTAACTTGTCAATTACCAAACAGTAGATTTATTAATGATTTTTACAAAAACCAGTCTACTGATGTAATACCACTTACATTCTCAAGCACAGAATGAAAGAATTCCAAATAGCGACTTAAAATTTAAAGTGCTATATTTTACTATCTTGATATTTGAAAACATAGAGGAAAGAAAAATGTTACACATGCCATATTTCCAGGAAACAGTTCTCACTCGGCTTACATGTTTTTTTCTTGACATGCTATTTTTCTAAATGCTTCCGTCTTTCCCATTCCAATCCTCCCTTTATTTGAATACAAAAACCCATTACATTTTATTGACAAATCAGAACAGTCACGTGTCATCTTCTCACGTCTGTAAACTTGAAAACCTCTTTTCTTCTTAACCGCTTTAAGAGCAAGCTAAATCCACCACCCTAGTAGCTAGCTACGCACATTACCTAAGTGCAAACAATATTATACTCAGAATATATCAGGGCCTATGGAGTTGAACAAGGGAAACTGATTTTGTCAGTAATGTTTTAACAAGATACAACACAAAGGGATTCATGAGAGTAAGAGTGGAAAAACAAGAAACTGAACAGAACGAAGGAGGTTAAAACCCCCACTGTAGCCTAGCTCTTTCATTAACTACCAACGAACGCTGCACTACTAAGCACTGCCATCTTCCCCTGCACAGTAAGGTCATAGTGTCATAGAAAAGGAAGACCTACATTTAATCAACTGGGTTCACCGCAGATCTTCCAAGACATTTATAATCACTCAGTAACGTAAACCACCTTGACAAAACATTCTAGTTCATAGTATAGCTTTTCCGTGTTGCACTAGCAGGCAAAGGTATAATTCATTTCTTTAAGCCATAACAGTTAATAGTGCTCTCTCACTTGATACCTTATTAATTAACTTTATTTATTTTCTCTAGTCCCTAGTTCAAGGTTATATTCTACACGGCTCTGCAACCAACCACCTACTCAGCTGCTTTGTGCATGAAGACTGCATAACTTGCCTTACCGATTCAAATTGTAAATCTTTAAAAGGGTCTTCAATATATACAGCATAGGAATACTGAAAAATTCTGAACATGAATTTTATTTGTTTCTTAAATCTGCTTTATAACCCTATGTTCTCAGATAAGAACTCTGCCTACAAAGAAATCAACCAGTAAAAAGTCAAGTCAATTCAAATGCTGTGTTCTAAACACAAGTTTTTCAAATGAAGTACATTCCCACAATAAGGAAAGAAGCAGTGCAATGAGGAAAAGGAAAAGCACATCAACATGATTGTGCAAAAAGGCAAAGTCCACTGCCAAGTAACAAAACAAATCTTAATAAATTCAGAATATGTACTAGAGAGCCTCCATACGCACAGAAAAAAATAGCTATTCCAAATGGTGAAAACCTACAGTTTCACATTTTAAATTCTGCAAAATACAGTTCTACTGAACAAGATTAGAGCGCTTTATGTAAAAAAAGAATATTTTCACCAAACAAGGGGAAAAAATGTCTGAAAATTCTCTCCTACTTCTTTAAGTCCAAAAGTAGCAGAATTACTGGATTCAAAGTTATTTTTGTATCAGTGTATGAAACCATGTCTCCACCGTGAAGCAGGCATTTGCTAGCTGAGTATGTATTTTACCATTTTCCCTATGCTTGCTTTGTTTTTGCACATAATTGATCCACATTTTGCAGAGCCTCACTACCACAGACTAGCTACAGTTAGAGAACAAGATGGCTCTATAATACCAATAAGTAAAGAAATCTTGTATCTTTCCTATGAGCAACATCCAGGCACACAGTAGTACTATGCTAGTAGTGCCCCACCCACTTACTTTTATCTAGGCAGATGGGTAGGTGTATCCAAATTTGGAAAAATGCGATTACTCATCTACACAGCTAACTGAATTAAATGTGTGATCACATAACATATGACCTGACTGAAGTTATGAAAAATAGTTCTTTTCTCTTCCTACAACTTCATCCTAAACTACTTGCCACAGGGAGACTGTGTCTGCTTATTTTGTCAACCACGGAGTTTTCTTCCCCCACACACTTTTTTGTGATTTTTTTTTTTAAATCCAATCAGCTTATCAGTAGAGAAATAAATACCTCATACTTTTGGTATTATGGAAGAATTTCCATTTTGAAAATGTGCATGTGCTACTTTAGAACAGCTGTGTTACTATCCACAAGAAAATATAGTAATACAAATCCACCAGCAGCAAGTAAAGAAGTTTTGCCCAACAAGAGGAAACAGCTCAAACAACCAGTTTGCCCAAAACACAGGCGTTTACTTCTATTATAATGGAAAGGGCAATTAGTCTACCATTCAAAGAGAGTTTTCCAAGCATGGAACACATATCTAGAGCCTTTGCTTCACTTCAGAACCCACCTCCAGGCAACATCACCGAAAGACAGTAGTCAGAGTCACTACTGCAGCTCAAAACTTTTAACTCGGAGCAACTGCACTGTGCTGCAGCTTGAGACAACCAGGCATTCAAATGAGCGAAGCTGACTTCACTTCTTTCTCTTCAACTGTTTACTAGAAGTTTCTCCCTAAGCAGCTCACTAGACCTAGATGAAAAAATCGGCACTGTAGACACATGAGCTTTCCAAGCATGCTAGAACCGCTTCATTCTCATTTTCTGCATACCAAAATAACTAGATAATTTATATAACATTACAGAAGATGCATATATGAGATACAGAATGAAAAGAGCAAAAAAACTTGCAGCCTGGAATGCTCAGTCACATACAAAGTTCTTACTGTCTTGACACCATTATAGCTGGATACAAGCCCAGAATCAAGTCTTTAAATCATCCAGATGAAGACAACAGGTGCTGTAAGAAGCTGTTGCCTTCATGAAACTGTAATATTCTATCAAGTCCAAGGCCACTATACCATTATCTAAACAGCACAGCAAAAAATTTTCAACATTGTGGGTGCAGTACCACGGAGTCAAGCAAAAAAAAGCGATTGTGACACAGTTTTGAATGGCTAAAACAATTGTGTAAATACCTTCCATCTTTATTTCCCCACCACTACCACAATACGCATAATGCTACCACAATACACATAATGCATAATGGAAGCAAAGAAACACTAGCTTGCACTTCTCCACACCAGGCTAACATTATGAACAACTGAGCTCATCTTCACACTTTTGGTTTCTTTCATTTTCTGTGAAAATTACATTTTTACAATGAATGCCACATTACAACAGACCGACCTTGCTTTCTACTTATAGCAACCTCTTCTTTTCACTTGGCCATTCCAATTCCTCTCCAGTAAACCTGACAATCTGCATTTGTTAACAAAGTAATTTATCTGTATGCAGTTAAAGATGGGATGCAAATTCCAGTTTAACTGGAGGAAGGAAAGCGTGAAGTCACAAAGCTAACTCCTAGAAACAGAGCTGCAGCCCAAGGAAGATTTACACGCTTACCAGAGACAATAAAAAAATCGGGAGATTTAAACTCTCATGCTTCAAATTACAGGCCTGCTACCAGCAGAAAAAAAAGAAACACAACACTTCTACAAAACTGTTCTGTAACTGTAACCTATAAAGATCTCCTGCACCTTCTACTACCGCCCTATCAGCCAGCGCATAAGACAGGATCCTAAACTAACCGGACTGTCAGCCTGACTAATACAGCTATTCTTAAGTGCAAACCTAGCATACGTGATTTTGCTCGTCATTATTAGCTTTCTTATTCCAGGATATAAGCATCTACAGAAAACAATTTGATTCCTAGTGTGTTTAAGTCAAACTATGCACATAATATTCCCGCTATTCTATTATTCAAATCATCTTGAAAGAGTATCCTTAACCACTCATAACAGGCTCTCACGGAACAACAACAATGACGACAACGTGCCGTTTTTCAGAGCCTTCACAGTGTATTCTGCCTGGAACACCCCATTGTTTACAAAATTATTCCATACAACTGTACCTTAAAACAATCACTATTTTTTTTTCCAAAATCATCTTTGTTCTATCCCTCTGAACAAAGTAGGACACAGTTTTGTTACTTTGCTCTTTAAACAGCATTTGATACACACCCAGGACAGCAGACCTTACCAACAGCCAGTGAAACACAGGAACGGCTTCAGCTTCCTCACTGGATGCACAGTGGGACACCCCAAATGGTAACCGACGCAAAGTGATCGTTAGAAACACCAGAGAACAATTCTCAGACAACCCACCAGGTTATGCCTTGTAAACAAAATTCTTGCCAGTGGAATGGCAAATCACTCGATACATTTAAAATTGAAGTCCAGATGTGAATTTAAGTAAGCCTATAAAAAGTGAGGCAACGATAAGATTCCAATATGGGAAATAAAAATTTTCAGTTATAAATACATACTAAGCAAATACTTTAAATTCTCAGTGGTTTTGCTGCAAGTCTAAGTACTCTGAAGAGCTTTAATTCCGCAACACTATTTGCATCTGATCAGAGAGATACAGCCCCCGTTTCCTCTCCCTATAAAATCCAAAAAGTCACTGCAACGCTGACCTTTACATTCTGAATTCCCACTAACAGTAAGAAAATGATTTGCAAGCATACATCAAATATATATACATATATAACCTTACTGGGAAAAGAGCTTATATATGCTTTGGTAGGCTGTGTAAAGCATGCAAGACAACAGAACAAAACTTGACATTGGCTCCTTTTCCTAGCAAAATAGAAACTCTAAGTCTTTCTATAGATCTCTAAAAAGAACAAGAAACACTTGTAACACAAATCGCCTGTCAGCTTGTTTGCTCTTTAGATTAGTGGGAATTAAACCAAACACAAACATATTCAACACGCATCCTTTTACATGGGGGAACAGGATACATAAAAAATGTACTTGAGTACCTCTGTACTTTGTAAGCAAAGATTTAAAAATCAAAATTGGTGTCCTTCAGAAAACCTGTCCTCTGAGAAGCATCTTCATACAATCTCATCTGAGAATATTCTCATGCCCGTTAATATTTAAAAAGCCTTTTTCCAGCTAGGTGGTCACCCACGGAGAGAAACTAGCAGCAGGAGCGTTACAAGGCACCCACATCTCCCTTTCTCCCCGAGACAGGACAGGAAGATCTTTGTATGTGTCCCGCTCCCCTTCCCCCCACCCCAGCTTTCCGGCAGCAAGAGGGAGGGCTTTTGTTGCTAGATGAAGGCCTCTCCAGCCTGCCCTCCAGCCCCAGCCGTGACTCCGCGACTCCCCTCCTCCACACGCCGAACCCCGTTCCCGTCCCTCCTCCTCCACCACCCCCACTCCCCCCGGACCCGGACTCACCGGATAACGGGGCTGTAGGGGCTCCGCGACCGACGCCAGCTGCTGTAGGGGCTGGGCGACACATCCCCGCCGCGCTCGTAGGAGCTGTGCCGGCTGTAGCTGGGGGAGCGGCGGCGGCTGTAGGGGCTGAGGGGCGAGCGGCCGCCCACCGGGCTGAGCGACTTGCGGCTCCGCTGGCTCTGCGAGGAGCGGTGCAGCGGGGGGCTGTCATCCCGGCCGGGGCTGGGGGACGAGCGCTGCCGCCGGTAGGCCTTGGGCTCGGGCTTGTCGTCTCGGTAGGCCTTCGGCGGGTCCTTGTAAGCCGATGGCGGCTCCTTGGCCGCTTTAGTCCGGCTCCGGTGCGCTTTGCTCTCCCGCTCTTTCCTGCCGCTGCCGGGCGAGGCGAGGGAGCCCTTCCTGCGGCCGTCGCTGCCGCCGCCGCTGCTGCTCTTGAGTCCCTCCCGGTCCTGGCCCCCGGTGTGATTGTGGCGGCTGCGGGACTTGGAGGAGGACGAGGAGGCCTCGGCTCCCCCGCGGCCCGCCGACGCCCCCTCCTGCTGCGACTTCTCCTCCCCCCGCCGGCGGTGCTCCCGGTGCCGCTCCTTGGAGCGGCCGCTGCTGCCGCGGTGCTCCCGGCGGGACCGGCCGCTCCGCTCCGCCTCGCCCCTCTGGCGCTGGGTCCCGCCGCCACCGCCCGACGAGGAGGCCGGGCTCCCCCCGCCGCTGCCCGCGCCGCCGCCGGCCCCGCCGCCGCCCACCAGCCCTTCGGACTGGGAGCTCACGTCGTCGTACTCCTCCACCAGCGTGCTCAGCCCCCCGCTACCGCGCCGCTTCTCCGCCTCCTGGGTCCCGCCGCCGCCGCCGCCGCGGCCCCGCCGCCGCTTGTGCCGGGAGCCCGAGCGCCGCTTGCCCCGCGGCCGCTTCCGCTCCCCCCCGTCCCCGCAGCAGCAGGAGGCGCCGGTGGCCGCCAGGAAGAGCAGGGACTGCGGCGGCAGCGGCGGCTGCAGGAGCGGGGGCTGCAGGAGGGGCGGCTGCAGGAGCGGGAAGAGCAGCGGGTGAGGGGCCGGCGGCGGGGGGGGAGGCTGCGGCTGGGCCGCGAAGCGCTTCCGTCTCCGGTGATGCAGCCGCTTCTTGTCGGCCGCCGCCTCCACCGCCGAGCTGCTGCTGCCGCCGCCGCCGCTCCCCCAGCCCCGGCTTCCCCCGCTCCCGCCGGCCGCCGCGTCCGAGGTGCTCGGCATCGAGCTCACTCACGGCCGAGGACGAGGACGCGGCCTAGGGAATCCGCCGCCGCCCTCAGGGCGCTGCCGGCGCCATGGAGACCCGGCGCCGCGCAGACACACGGGGACACCCGCCGGCCGGCACCGGGGCCTCGTTCGTTCCCTCGCTCCCCGGCCGGCCGCCGGGGCCCGGCCCGCCTCGCAGCCCGCCCGGCTGCGCTGCCTCACATGGGGCCGCGCCGCCACATAAGGGGGGATCGCGCCGCCCGCCTTCGGGCCGGGGTCGCCGCCGGG
>VUYV01000095.1:745094-791940 GCA_008711295.1 Anarhynchus alexandrinus | reverse complement strand
GCCCCGGGCGGGCGGCGGGGTCAGGCCGTGCCGGGCCACCTCCGGGCGGGGGTGTCGGAGGCGACGCGCGGCCCTGCGCTGGCCCCGAGCCCGCTTACCCTGACCGGCGGGTCCCAGGTGCCCGGTCCCGAGTCGCCGGCGGCCGGGAGCGCTCGCGCGGCCTCCGCGCTGCGGGCGGGTGACACACGCATACACACGCACCGGGGACACGGCCCGGCGGCGCCCGGCGCATGCGCGGGACCGGCGGCGGAGAAGGGGGGCCGCTTCCCACCAATCGCGCGCGGGGCTGCCGCCCGGGCCCGCATGCCCGGAGCCGGGAGAGCCGCCCCGCTCTCGCGATATCTCCCCCTTCCCTCCCCCCCCCCAACTCCATTCCTTCCCGGGCGGCTCTCGCGAGACAGGCGCCTCTCGCGGTAACTGCGCCTCGCTCGCCCCGCGGGCGGAGGGAGGGGGCGCTTCCGGGCGCGGAGGGGGTCAAAGGTCGCTTCCGGCAGAGAGGTGCGGCGGCGCTGAGGGGAGCGGGGTCCTAACCCGGGGCGAACCGCCTCACGGGGGCTTCTCCTTTGCTGTCCGGTGCTCTGTCTGCTGTTCTCTGGAGGCCGGAGCTGGGGCGGTGGAGGCGCTGGGGGCGGGTGCCGTGTGAGGCCGCCGGGGGTTGGGATGGGCTGTGAGGGGACGGGGAGCAGTGGGTTGTGCGTGCCGGGCAGCAGCTGGTATTTTTCCGCTGAAGGACCGAGGGTTTTGGGGCGCGCCCCCCTGGGGTAGGCGGTGGAGGGGCGGCCTAAGGCCTCGGCACCCCCGCGTCTCCTCCCCAGCGGGGAGCGCTGGCCGGTGTGCGCTCACGGTGTGCGGGCCCGGCGGCTCAGCCGCTGGTGGGTGCTAGGGATGAGTTCCGTTTAAAATTCTGAAAGTTCCAGCCCTGTATACTTTATTTATATTTTTATGTATATCCGGTTAGGTTTTGTATATGTTTATAAGCGTACTCAAGGCAAAAAATGCTTCATTGTGGCCCCACACCTGCCCCATTCAGATCCTCGGCATGAGTAGTGTAGCAGGAATTTCGTTCTGCATTAGCATACAAAGTGTGTTGATGTTTTCCTAGTGGCTTTTGATTAAAAATGCCGTAGTAGAATGTAAATCACCAGTAGAGACTATAAGAAAGCAGCAGAAAACCACAGAAGCTCAAGCTTTCCATCTTCCCCCAATTTGCAGTGTTACTGTCCGAAGAGCTTTTTGTGGTTGAATTCAGCATTAAAAGCATGAAAGCTCTGAGAAATGGCACTCTTTGGAAAACGTATGAGCAAAATGCTGCGGTGGACAGAATATCAAGTTTAAAGGGAGATTTATTCATTATATGAAGAAGTGAGAACTGTGGTTTTAAACATCTTTACAAAACAAGATGTTTAAGAGTTTTGTGTATATTTCTATACTGAAAGATGTAACACAGGTCACCTGAGACGACAAAATTCAGCAGAGGAGAGCTATTGAAATTCCCTTTAAAGTGAATTGTATTAGAAGAGAAGGATTTATTTCAGCTACAAATGTGTTGAAAGGCGTCCACCACACCTGATAAGAAGTAGGTCTAAACTCCACTAGCTAGCTAAAGCACAAACTCCTGTCTAATTAATAATTTTCATATGAAGGATGTAATTTAATAACAAAAGTTTTAATTCCTTTTGGTAGCAAGTCTGTTTTCCTCTATTTAAGCTCAACACGAGCAAATACCCAACCCGTGCCTGCCCTGCTTTACGTGATACCACACAGTGATAACAGGAAGGGTACATCCCCCTGAGGCCTCAGATGAAATCTTCAGCCAGAGTAGAACTGCAGCAACCAGAAATGCACGCCATCTTGAGATCTGCAGGTTGAGAAGTGATGGATGAAGACATTTAAAAAAAAGAGGCCCTGCTATTCACCCGCTGGCTTGTGTAAGCATAGTGGGACTACTAAAACGTCATTTATAAATTTCTCCCTTAAATGAAATTGACCGAAAATTTAGTATTTATAATACTCTAATAAAGTAAGGCAACTTGAGCAATACATTTGTAATTTTCAGTTGAGCCAATTCATGTATAGACTATCAGCTCACCAGAATCTATGACGTGGTTAAGTGAGATGAGAGAACAATTACACTTTTCATTTTCAGGCCCCTCTCTCAAATGTTTGGAGTCTGAAAGGGCAGCAAAAAAACCCACAAACTCACAGGTGAAGGACAAAATTATTTTATTTTTAAGATAAAGGCAGTGGGTTAAACGCAAGGTGTAGTGATGCATGCAAGAAGATGTAAACAGACTGCAAAGAAAGATTTCCTTCCTGCTAACGAACTGCTTGGTCATTGCTATTGTTCATGATCAGCAGAGTTGCTAAAGAGGTATTAAAAAGTGAATGTGTGTTGGAGTATGTTGTTTTCTCAGCAATTCAGTTAAGAGCAGCAATAAGAGGAGACCTAATAAAATACTTGTGAGATACCAGGTTTGCTACTACTGCGCACTACTGTCACGCAACCTTGCCGTAAGTCTAAGTGAATTTAAGTGCTGGTGCACAGTGTTACTAAAGCAATTCAGACTGAGTACATCCTCAGTCTGATTGTTGTTAACAGCAAGAGGCATAAGGCAGGTTTAGGATTACCATCTCTATATCCTTTTTTTTTATTTTAAAAGTCGATATAATGCAGAGAATCTCACATGAGCAGGTCTTCTCCCTGTGCTGCTTTGTTCCACAGAGCAACACCAGCAATTTCTTCACAAAATCAAAAATTTGCATAATTGCAAATCAGGTAAAACCAAACACTATCCTACATAGTATAATATATACTAAGAGTTTTTTGCTTTAGCAAGACCACAGGAGTTACACATTTTGTCCATTTACAGTATTTGTATGAAGTGGCCTTGTCACTCTAGGGGAAGTGATGCCCTTCTCCCTTCACGGTTTACTCAGTTTACTAACTACTATTAGTTCCCAATCACCAAAACAAATCCAGTGAATATATCATGAGCATCATTTAAAGTGTTTTCAGAAGTAAGTAAGTACTGAACTAAAGACTAATTTCTATACAGTGAAAGCTTACTTCTAGATGAACGATGTTCTCCAGTCTGACAGTGGAACCAGGAACAGGATAAAATTGGTTTCTCTATCCAATCAATACTGGCTGAAACAGTCAGGATATTCCACACTAATAAAGCGATTCCTTACTGGAACAGCCTATAGACTAGGAGAGATGCTGGAGAGTTAATTTGAATCCTTAGGATTGGTCCCAAGGAGCAGCCTTAATGTGAATCTTGTCTTGTTTCCTGTTTCTTAACCCTGTGAAGCAGAGTGGTACCCTGGTGTCACCCAGCCTCAGGGCAGGGCTATATGGCACTTTTCCCACCTTACAGTGGTTCTTTGACTGCTTGACATCAGCTATGAGAGTGGAGAATGGCTGTGCAGAGGCATTAAGGGTTCAGTCAGACCTATTGTGTCTCCTATAATAATGAATGTGTGCTAAATTTTTGTAATGTTTAGTATTACTCAGGAGAGTTTGGCAAGGTAAATGATTGTTCACCTGCTATTTTGACTTGCTTTAGTCAAAATAGTCACTGGAGAAAAAAAAAATGCACAATGCAACCAAGGAGTGATAGCTCGGAAAACTTAAAAGGGGGCTCCAGAAGGCAGTGTAGAAAAGCCTAAGACCAAATGATTTTTCCTGGTTTTATTTTGTCTAGGTCCTGATTTATTAACTTGGGGGTGTAAGAACTCTTGCTGAACTAGCACTGGGGAGGGAATCACTCCCATTACAAAGAATGCTTAACTCTGAATAGTAAAGCAATTTCATTGCTTTCTGAAAAATAAGTATTTTGTTGCTGTCTTACACTACTGAAACTAACTTCAATTTAGGGTATTTCGGGTTTCCTTCCAAACTTCTTGACTTCTGATTTCAGACTCTAATGAAGTCTCAAGCTCTTTCTTCCCATTTTCTGCCCTGTCTACCTTTTGTTTTTTCATGATTTTACTGAATTTCATGACTGGGGCTGCCACTCTGCTGCCTATACTTCAACTCATCTTCTTGAGCTGATTTTGTTTCATTAGGCATATCTGCAATACCATCTTGAACGTCATCCTTCAAAAGCAGAATTTGTTGTCTTTCCTTATGGATTTAATAGTCTTCTGGCCACCTTGCTATCTAAGTGTTGTTAGCTAGCTTACATATGTAGTAGTTATGTTTCTGTGTGAAACAAAACCGAAAAAAAACCACCTCTTTTCCACTGTTGTGTTTCAACACCTTGAATCCCTCCAGTTGTTTCCACTATTGTTCTAAACCCAAAAGTATTCCTCCTGTCCAGGTCCTGCATGTCATCCACTTCCAGCAAGCCTCCTTTTACAAGTCTGTTATTTCACTCCTCCATCTCTGTGTTCCAGCTCACATTTCTTACAAACACTGTCATCAAAGTGTTCATTACGTATTTCTCTCATTATGCACACACACATATTCACTTTCCTTCAGGTTTTCTCTTCAGATGCCTGCCACATGGAGAACGACCACCTTCATTTTTCTCTTCTTTAATGATGTCCCGTAGGGTGGTGAAGGAAAGAGCCTGGTATGCTGCCATTCACTAGCATTCACTAGCATTTCTGGAGCAAGAATATATTATTTTAAAGACTTGAATGATTAGCAGTAGAGCGCTGGGGTTTTTGCATGTGGAGCGAGCCTCATGACTTGTCAGAGAAGCTTCTTAACTCGAAGCTAAGCTGCTAATGATAGCGAGTTTACTCTGCCCGGAAATTGGCTACACTGGGTTGTAGAAGGATTTGCCAACGGCAATCATGTCAGTGTTGGCAGCTCTCGGCCGTCAGGCGATGGCAGCATACGATTTGACAGTGAAAACCTATGAAAATCCATAGATTCCTGACAAACAAAGCAGACCTAAAACAGTTTCATTTCAGAGAATGAAATCCTTCATAAGCATTGAAGACATTGACAGCGTAGTGCCAATTGTTGGCTTCCCAGAAAGCCAGAAAATTTAAGAGGCATTACAACTCATTTCCACAAGGCTTAGTGGGGAAGAGTAAACAGGAGGGAAAGGAGCGCCATATTAGAAGATGTGTTTTGGCAGTGGCACCTGCAGTGGTGTGGGAACCAGTGCTCTGAGGAGGTCAGGTCTTGGTTATTCCACAGCAAGCTGAAACCTTATGCCATAGGAATAGTGTTTGCAGGTATTGCTTATCTTGCAAGGTATTATTGTATGGTCAGCACATGAAAACAGTGGTAAAAACTGGAGAAAAACACACCTGGAAAGGTGCAGCCAAAATACCATTAAAAGTATTTGAATGCCAGCTCTAGAAAATGAGCCCTTAGGAAAGGACTTCTCCAGCAGCCATCCCATTGAGGGAACTTGGGCTAAGGCTTAGGTAATGTAAATGTAAAGATTTTTTTAAAACCACAGCTCATATTCTGTTTTTACTCAAGTACTTTGTTGTTGGATCTGCAAAAGCACATTAAGGCTCCCAAGAGTCTGTTCTGAGCGACCATCCACCATCTTCAGTGTGATAAAATTGATACAAATAGATGCTGAGCTGGTCATGCACTAAGGAGGAGGCTGCGCTACATGCTTCATGGGCAATGTTACCCCTTTCTTCCTTCCTTTTTTAAAGTTTCTGTGTCCTGTCTTTGTCACCATGATGTGTAAAGTCCTTAGCAACATCCTTCTGGTGCAGGACAAACTCTCAATCCGTCAACATAATGAGAGATAGGAAGAGTTTTCAGTAGTTTGAGGATCTTTACTTTTCAGCAGAATGCCTCAGGGCTTGTTGGTTGACGTGGTAGGGATATTTCCTTAGAATTGTTTTGTTTGTTTGTTTGTTTGTTTGTTTATTTGGGGTTGGTGGTGGGGAAAGGTGTCTGTTTTTCTTTTTCTCCTGAGCAGTAACAATTATCTATCATTCTTTGAAGTTTTGTTTCCTGTCTTCCAGTATCAACCTGCTTTTTCTCTTACAAAAACACTATCATTCCGCCAAGCACACAGAGAGCTAGAAGTTAAAATTTCTGTGGTGTCTCTAATACCTGGCCTGAATTTAATTATCTCATCATCCTAGGGGGCTTGGGTTTTTTTGGTTGAGCGTGAAAGTCTTAGAAGACATCTTATTTTTACTCGCTGAAGTACCATATGTATTCACATGTCTTCTAGCCATTTTACAAAAATAGTCAGAGGTCTAAATATACTGTCTTTTGTTTATTTTGGGTTTGTTTGGTTTTTTTTTACTACCTCTGCCATTTCTTGACTGCAGTTGTATTTGTATCTTGCCCTAAGATTGTCAAGTGACCGAAGTGCAATAATTAATGTTTCCCAAGGCACCGTGGAAAAGCTGGCTAGATTAAATATGTTAGTGTTTGTTTTTCCCAACCAGAAGAATGTTCCTATGAACTGGGAACTCAGCTGTTGGGATAAACAGAGAAGGATAAAGACCTGTGTATTGGTGGATCAGGAGACAAGTGGATTTACCAGTGAAATGGCAAATGCAACCCATACACTAGAAAAGAGTTGAGAGATCAATGCTGTCTTTAAGTCACTGTTAGATCATTGACTCTGCGTCTGTTCTGGTCATTCTTTTTCAGAGAAAGACGAATTCACAATGGGAGCAGAAAAGGCTATGAAGATCATCAGTGATACCAAGGTCTTGATTTCAGAGGAGACTGGCAGAGCATGGCTAGTCTAGCATGACAAAGACAAGGAGGAAATCACATTGTTCTGTAAATTTAGCTTGAGGGTAGGAAAGGAGATAAACACCTAGAAAGAATAACTGTTTGCACTAAGAGACAGAGTTAGTGCAGTCAGCTATAAACAAACTGTCGATAAACACAGCCTGGAAATATATGGTATTTATTCATTAAAAGAATGGGGGTTTGCAGTCATCTGCTAGTAGAAGAAACCAAACTGAAATCCAGCAAGGGATGGAGTTTGACCACTTTATGAAAGGGATTTCATTGTTTATGAAAGTGAGGTAGTTGCCTGTGATAGTAGAAGCCTGAACTTAGTGAAGAGTAAGAACCTTTTCCATCATATGCCTTCAGACCTAATTAATTACTGTTAGAGTTTTGGCTTTTGTAATAGTCTACTGTAAAAAACTTTCCATACTGGGTGGGTGTTCAGATCGACTGCTTCAGCAAAAAACTGAGGTAGGAGCCTGAAGCAGGCTACTTGAGAGAGAAAAAAATCACTGTTCTAGAATGGTTATCATTAGCCAATATGACCCACCTTCAGCATTTTGCATCTACAAGAAAAATGCTTCTAGTCTGCAACTGTCAGCAAATTTTCTCTGAATATCAGGAGAAAAAGAAGCAAGACCTCCCAAGGCTTCTCCTATGGAATATGCACTTCTTTCTTACCATCTTTTCTCCTCCTTTAAATGGTCCTTTCAAAACAAACAAACAAAAATTCTTTTCCATGCCTTTAGTCTTCCATTTCCTTTCTTTGGGCGTCATTGCTAACTAGATTCAAACCAAGCAGAGCTTTCTGGCTTTTCAGCCTGTGAAATGTCCCTTCTGAAACAGGCTCATAGCCTGCTGATGGGAGATGCTTGCACAGTTGCCACACTCTCCAGCTCCTTTGGGGAAGCAATCTATTCATTCTTCCCAAAGCTGTCAAGCTAGAATTTAAGTGGTTGATACCAACTTCATCCGTTGCTGAAGCAGACTTAGCAATGGATGAAAAGGTATATGCTGGCCTCCATAAACTCAGAGCACAGAGTCCTTTTCAAATTTTTTACTTCCCAGTTCACAAACATTAAGAATGATCACCCCAATTCTTAACTCAGGATACATTTCCTCTTCTGACTGAGCCCTGCACAGATGTATGATGACCATGACTGGCTTAAACGTGCTGGAACCAGCTGAGGGAGCAGCAAACAGCTTGCAGCTTCATGTGAAGGCTTCCTTTGGATTTCACACCGAACACCTGGTCCCTAAAATAAGAAGGGCAGTGACTGGTTTGAAGCCACGGTAGCTCCATATACAAATGCTTTGACAAACCGTTTTGCAGAAAAGTTTCCCTAGAGGTCAGCATAGCAAAGAACATGAAGCCAGAGACTGAATTTGCACGAGTACTTCTGCAAGAAATCATCTGTTATCCTCCAAGTGCCCTCGCAGGCATTGCTTCTGAGTTGCTCTTCTTTGGACAGCTCCTAATTCTAAAAGTAAACTAAATTTGTTCATGTCATTCCCTGCTCAAACTTAGCAAATGTTTTTAACAACTTGGTACTGCCAGGGAAGGTGATCTGGTAATCCTACACCTAAAGTAGAGAGTTCTGCCTCAGAGTTTATGGGGGTTAAATTTTCAGAGGTGCCAAACATTTAGCTGTATAACTGAAGATGAGGAGAGCCATAAAACTATTTCTAGTTTTGCAGCAGACATCCTGTATGATGGGCAACAGGCTTTATGTCTGTTTTGCCAAGAGTAAATGTGGGTAACAGTCTACTTCTTCACATAAGTGAACCCTTTTTTTAAAAAAAAAAACAAAACAAAAAAAACCTCCCCTTTCTCTTCCCCTTCCTTTCTCCTTTTCCTGCATGGGGTGCAGCTGCTGGGCATCCCTTATGCCTCCTCTGCTCCCAAGGAGGAGTGAGTACTGGTAGAGAAAGGAGAAGGTAGAAAGAAGAAGAGAAGGGAAGAAAAAGGAAAGCGAAGGAATAGTTCAGCTGGAAGCAACCTACAACGATCATCTAGTCCAACTGCCCGACCACTTCAGAGCTGACCAAAAGTTAAAGCATGGTATTAAGGGCATTGTCCAAATGCCTCTTAAACAGTGACAGGCATGGAGCATCAGCCACCTGTAATCTTCCTGCGAAGCCTGACCTCACTTCCAGAGATCATACAATTTCTTTTTCCTCCTGACTTCCAAGCAGCGTTTCCTGTTCAGCCAAGCTGGTCTTCTGCCCCACTTGCTTGCCTTAGGACACAATGGGATTGCCTGCTCCTGTACTTTTAAAAGGTGGTTCTTCAAAAGTGACCAGCGCTCATGGACCCCTAAGCCCTCAAAAGCAGATTCCCAGGGGACACTGCTAAGTAGCTCCCTGAATAGCTTATGGTTTTCTCTCTTGAAATCCAGGGTAGCAACTCTGCTGACCTTTCTCCTCATTACCCTGAAAATGTTAAACTCAACCACTACGTGATCACTGTGGCCAATACAGCCACCTACCATCACATACCCCACGAGTCCTGTAGTTGCAAAGAACAAGTCTAGGAAGGTATCTTTCCTAGATGGCTCACTGAATACTTGGGATAAGAAACAACAAACTTTAGGAATTTCCCAGGCTTGCTTGTTACAGCAGGTTGCTATTCCCAGTTGATTCTGGGAAGTTGAAATCTCCCATAAGGAGGACGACTACCAATCCAGAGATTTCTCCAAATTTCTCCTAATTGCCTAGAGAATAATTTATCAGGGCTGTCATCTTGCCTGGGTGATCAGTAGTAGGCACCCACAATGATATCTGCTTTGTCTTCCATTCCCCTAATCCTCACCCAGAGGCTCTCAACCATATCATCACTAACTGTAAGGGCTGGACAGTCAAACCTCTCCCTTACATACAGTGCAACTCCACCTCACTTGCCCTGCCTGTCCCTCCTGAGCAGCCTATAGCCTTCCATCCCAGTTGCCTACTTCATTTGGTGGGAAGTTGTTCAGATCTTATCTAAAATATTGGAAAATCTCCTTTTCCTTTAGGATTTAGTATTTGGAGTACTGAAAGAGTAAGGAAGGTACTATTCTTGTCATTTTGTACATTGGTGCCAAAATTGGTACGTACCTTCAGACTATGTAAGTAAGGGCATTTATACCATACACGTTAATTTTGTTTTGGTGATGCCAGAGGCGAAAGAAAGTGGTTTGGTTCCCTGTGGGGTCTGGAAGGAGTTTCGCCCCAGGGCAGATTGGCACTGGTCCCTGGGAGTTTTTTGCCTTCGTCTGCAGCATTGAGCATGACCACTTGTCCGGACTCCTCTGTGCCGTGTTGGCTAGGTTACTGCCTGCTGCTCAAGCACCACGAAGATAGCCTCTCGTGCCCTGCAGCTGGCGGGGGGGAAGGCTTTTTCCGCCCCCACAGTAGGCTAGCCAGTGTTTCTGGGTTTCTTTTTTTGCCTTCCTCTGCAGCATTGAGCACGGCTCCTTCCCAGGGCTCCTTTGGGCCATTTTGGCTAGGTGCCTGCTGCTCCTGCTCCATGAAGGTGGCCCTCGTGCCCTGCATCAAGGGGGAGGAAGCTTTCTAGACTCCCAGGGCGGGCCCCCAGGATGGCCCCCGGGGGTTGCTTCTTGTCTGTAGCACTGAGCATAGCCCCTTGTCAGGTCTCCTTTGGGCCCTTTCGGCTCGGTTCTTGCCGGCTGCTCTTGCACCTCCAAGGCACCACTCGTGCCCTGGCACTTTCAGGCTCTCTTGCCCATTGCAAGTTTGGAGCGGGAGCGAGCTCTGCTCTTCCAGTGGCTCTATGTCCCCAGGGGTTCTTGCTTGTGTGAAACAGCCTGTGCTTGGAAGGGCTCCAGACTTGCTGCACCATCTGGAGAAGCCACTTTTCAGCTCTCCCTGCGTGCAATACAAGCGCAGGGTAGGCACGAGAGCGCTTGTCATGCATCACTGGTCAAGAAGCACAGCAGCGGAGCAAGTTTTGGATGGCAAAAAGTGTGCTCGTCATTGCTACATGTCCTACTTCAGAAAATACCCCACGGTACCACACGCCACCTCTTCTTTTGTGTGTGGTTGCTCCTGATCCTCATTCTTCACTCTTTGGGAGACAGGGACTGCTTGGCCTGTATTCCTGCTGCTCCTTCTGCAGCTCTGTGGTGCCTTTGCCACACTGCAAGGGGTGTTTTTTCAAGCTAAACTAAAAAACACATCAGCCTGCTTCTGGCTACACATGCGCATTGGGTTAGTGCTTGTAAACATTGGCGCTGAAACAGTTCAGAAAAATACAAGTAAAAATAATATCCTGTTTCCACTTGTAACCTTTGTGTTATGTGTCCTTGAAAGTGTTCTTGGAGCTGAAAAACCCCTCTGGCATTTCAGGCAAATAACAGTCTCATCGTTATTTGACTCATGGTGAGCACAGGGGATGGGATAGAATAGAACAGAACAGAACCGAACAGAACCGAACAGAATAGAATAGAATAGGGAAATTACCGTGGGGAAATGAACAGGTTTTGCTTACCTCAAAAAGATTTGCAACTGTTCAGTTGAGGAGCACGTCCTGCTTCAGACTGAGGGCTTGGTCTTCGAGCCTTACTAGTTAGAGATGTGGGATTTTGCCATCCTGCGGAAAGTCAGCTAAGATGGATGAACACAGAAGACTTTAAAAAACTGCACTTCACACTTGATTTTTGCAAATTTGTTCATGTGGTTAAAGAAATGAGGAACAAAGGCAACTGGCAGAAACAACTAACCTTGTGATTTCTTATTGCTGCTTCTTTCCTGATTTTGCTTAAAAAATAATAATAAGCAACTGTGATAAGCATTTCTGATTGCAGTAGGGATAATCTGGTTATATTATGAAAGATTTAAATACTTGTGTTTTTAATCTCCCTTTCCATGCAAAAGGATTGAGATCTTAATATCAAAATGAAATATAAGGTAAATGAAAATAATTCCAACGTTTTCTTCTGCACTCCATAGCCATAAGGGTACTCACGTGATCAGAGGATTATAAATTAGAAAACAAACCGTATAGCAAGGAGCTTGCGCTAAGCCATGGTTTCTTCTACCTGCTGGTACTGTAGGAAACAGAAGCATTTAATTGCCCATCTGCACTGTACCATTTAGCCATGCGGATTGCCCTAGTGACACCCACAGCTGTTCTTGAAGTCGGATGCAATATGCCCTGTTCTCTTTTTGATGGAACAAAGGGAACCAGTTATCAGAAGAGCAGCTCCACAGTAGTCTCTATGGACCGCTGCCCTCCGTGTAGGACCGTGTGAGCTTACGCATTGACACCCACACTCTAGGCACCTTATCTATAGGTACGGATATTTACCGTTTATGAAGTTTTTGGGAAGTCGATGAAAAATATCCATGTTGCATTGCAGATATAAACAACACTGCAAAACCAGAAGCAGCGGCACACCCTTATTTTTCTCTACTTTGTCCTGTGAACGAAAAAAATTACTCCTCATCTAACAACAACAGGGGCAGCCAAATTGTCCAAGCTTCCTTCATGTTAGAAGTAGCGTAAGTCTGTCACAAGCAACTAAGGGCATCTAGCACCTACCTCCTCAAGTCAGTTCTGACACTCACAGGAGTTACAACCGCCCACAGCAAGCTGCTATCCATAGACATGGTACATTATTTTTAACTGCTCTTTTGACACTTCCCCAGGCTATTTCAGTAGGCATTTTGGCAGTTATCAGATAAAACAGAAGGATTACTGTTTCAGGCTCATTCTTTGGAGATGACTAATATTTAACATACTTGTCTGGCAGCATTTCAGCCAACAGGTCCCCTCTTTTGTTGCACTGAAAAAACCCCAACCCTTATCTCATAAGCTTTTCTTCACAAAACAAGTGAAAAGCAAAAATAACTGTAACAGAAGCATAGCAGGCGTGCTGAGCTCAGTTGAAGGCAAACATCAATTCATTACTTTCAGGATGGCAGTGTTTAAAATACAACACTCAAACTGCTGGTTATCATCACGCCTTCACTCTTAGCCACAACATCCATGAGGCACAAGCTCCATCTTACCAGGAGATCCCCCTCCTTCGTGCCTAGGATATTGACAACCCATAAGCTGTAATAGTATCAATCAAGAACAAGAAGGTGGTGGAAAATGGACAACATCCAGCCTTCTCCACTCATAAGAAGCATGGAGAGAAGAATAAGTCTGCGCTATCTTGAGATCTCACATCCTCCTCTAGAGCTTCAGCAGAAAAAGTGCGTGACTGCTCTCACAGCTGCAGTGGCCTGTGGACAAGGCTTCTCCCAACCTGCCTCCAACCTCTTTTTGCTCTATGCTCACAGCACAAGCACAGGAGGCAGCGTTAACAACATCGGTAGCTCACCAACTGTAATCATTTATTGCTCACCCCCTTTCAGGGAGGAATGAGAGAGCGCTCTGTGAAGAGGAAGGCAGAGGAGTGGAGGAAATATAGGTCCAACACTACTGCAGGTGCTACCTCACTTGTTACTCAGACAGCAAGGAAATATCCAAAAATCAGTACTGATGCTGCCAGGAAGAGGAAACAAAGAGGCCCCGAGGGGCTCGCTGGTTGTTTGTCCCACCTTGCTTTTGGTGCCAGGAGCATGCCAGCGCTTTGTTCCCATCCCTGGTGTGTGCAGTTTTGTTTCACACTCCTCATCTTAGCTCCTGAAGCATTGCAAAGACCTCCTGAGCGTTTGCCTGGGTTCTGGCCACTTCCTGATTTCTCCCTTTGCCCACCATGTGCTTCCTCAGCTGCCCATGGATGATGGCTGCCTCCCATCAGCTGGTGCAGGAATCAGCTTCCCCCATCCTCTCTGTGCTCTCTTGCCATAAATATGGCCAAATCCAAATAGAAAAGGACAAAAAGAAAAAATGTGATCGCTAGCCAGCTCAATAAGTGAACAGATATGTATTTCTAAACCTATGTTCTAGTATGTCTTTCCCCCCCTCCCCCAGCCCTTTTCCAACATAACAAACTGGTTCCTAAAGAATCTGTAATTAACACCCAAACACTGCTTGAAGTCCTGTGTCCACAGGCACTTAAACATGCCATCCATGATTACCTCAGCAGATGGATGTAGTTCTGTCTACCCCGATGCAGCTGCAGCCACCTTCCTAGCAGACCTGATGCAGCAGAGGTGGCCTCACCACCTCGCTTTATTAGCAAACATCAGATTTTGTTCCCGGGCCTGGCAAGCCCATTGCCGTTCCCCTGGCTCACCTACCTCCATCTGTAAACGTGGAGATGGGTGGCTGTACTTTGGACGTGCTTTGAAATGAGCACTGTATTGTCAGGTTATTCTGAAAAAAGACCAAACTTTTCTTAAAATGTCAGGGCTTAAGGAAAATTAAGCCTGCAATTAACACCAAATCACTCAGGAACTGCTAACAGACTATCTGCTACAGGCTTGGGTTTTTTTTGTTCCCAAGAAAATTTCCAAAGTGGTTCCCATAGAAAGAACTTTAGTGAAATGTTATTAAATATGTATCCTTCTCCTTGCCTCTGTTTAGCTAAGCGCAAAGGAAACAACAGGGTGATGAAATATTTGCCAGTATTTTGACATTTTCAAGAGCATTCTGGAGTCTGCTTACATTTAGCACATAGTTTTAGGTTGGAAACTATCCTTCCCCCTCATTCCTTATTTTGCAACACCACCTCACATTAATAAAGCAGAAAATAGGCAAAACCCAGAATGTTCTCCTGAATATTGTAGGACAGTGTTACACAAAGCAGAGCACAGACACAAACAAGCGCTATTGCTGCAGAACTACAGTTTACCATTATGGGTCTGAGATGCCACTGACACCACTTCTTTCATTCTTCTCTTAGATTTGTATTACGTTATTCAACTCCCAGGGGCTTTCACAATCCCTCACAAGTGTAAATTGTTCCAGAAGTTATCTTTGTTTTACTTGCAGGAATTACATCCACATATACAGCAGCCCACAGACAAGCGCAGGTACTGCGCAAGTACTGTGCTGCTTGATGGCAACGACTGAACCAGCAACTTCCAGCAAATAGAAAAATCCAGGATCATGGTAAAAGACCCAACCTTGCTTTGAATAGGAGAGTGGTAGCTAACAGCCTGAAGCAACTGTGGAAAGCAGGAGGAAAACAGCATAAATAACAGCGTAACACAGTTACCCACTTTCAAAGTCGTGTTTCCATGCTATTGGGGTGCAGACAGGACCTCAGTTTTTAACACTTCAACATAGAGTCCATTGGTAGGGGATGGCCTTGCGAAAGTTGGAAAGCGTAATCAGATGCCATGGTTTGACACCTAATCACTCAGGTTTTCAGATACTCCCATCTTGACTGCTTCATGGTACACGCAGTTTCATACACAGTCTTACCAGATCAGTAAAGGAAGTCAGTAATTGCCTTGCACGAGACAGAACGAGGCATCAAAGTAAAATAGGAGTGCTAAGCTAATACTGCTACTGGCCCACTGAGTCAACTGGCTAAATCCTGCCACTGTTGTGTGCATGCATAAGACAGAAAAGTCTTCTGCAAAACTGGAACTGTCCCACTGAAATCCACAAACAGTGGGTATCACATATTAAGTGCTCTGAGAGCGTTAAATATTACTGAATGCAATATAAATCAAGAGGATGGTGGAGACAAATCAATTTTTCCAACAACTTAAGCTTTGGTATTTTTCCATTTTGCATGGAAGAAAAAAAGGTAGGGAAAAAAAAAAAAAAGACCCCAGCACACACAAACCAAATTATATCTTCTGAATATTTTCCCAAAATGGATTGTACCAGTTAGATGGCTGGTTAGATCCAGCCAGGATCTCTTGGAAAATGAGAAGAGTCTTGGCATCTGTCTGATCCTGGACTGATCTCAAGTGGTATACATTTCAACATTTCTGACAATGAAGCTTCAACCAAAAGTATTCCGGTCTGGTCAATGTATTTAGAGCAAAGATTAGCTTACACTCCACGGTATAAGCAACATTGGCACTTTTCCCAACATTCAATTTTAGTAACAAGCTGAAGCTCCCACAAAAATATGCAAGGAGAGGTTTCTTTCCTGAGTCATCTCTTAAAAACATACCCAGTCTTTTAAGTTAAAATCACAGCCAAAAATTGGCAAGAGCAAGGCTGGAAAGAAATACAGTTTATGCACATGACTATAATTCCACGTGGCTAGAAGAACCAACACATCTGACAGTAATGGGAGAAAGCTCAGAAATTAAGGTGTGCTATTAGCTTTCCCTATTCAATTCTCAATTATTGTAGCTTCTTATCCAGCTGTGGTACAGCTAAATGTATTATATGCATTCATGTAATACCAGCTGTGTCCCTGCTCCTCTGCATTTTGCATTGGACTATAATCGTGTAGAGACCATCTACCTTCTCAGACTCTGGAACCAGAGAATCATTACAATGCGTGGTGTCCCAAAAAGGCACGCAAGCTTTTCAGTAAGCACATTTCACATATTAATAGATAAAATATTTAGCTCCTGCAGATGAATATAGTAAGCATAAGGCTCAGATATGGAGTGTATGTTACCGCATTATGATTGCGCTGGAATTGCCAGGGGGGTCATTCTGCATGGTACTCTGATGTTAACAAGGTCTCTCTGAATGGGGAAGCACTTCCTGCACACCGTGATGCTGCTTCAGAATAGTCAAAGAAAGCTGCTGTGTTAAGCTACCGTATGCTCATCAGGAGGCTACAGAAACAACCAAATAGACCACATATTTTTTAGCCAACAATTTTGAAAGTCAATTTAGTTTTTAAAGCTACAAAAAGCTATAGAAAAAAAAATGGAGTTGGCAGAAGAATTGGATATTAGTTTCATACATAATGGAAGACAACTTTATAGCTTGTTACAAATTAAGGCGTCTCTCTCTGGTCTGCAGTTTCACAATGCAATGCATTTCACAAAAGGTAGCAACAGGACTGCCAGCATGTTAGGCTAACTGGGAGGGAAACACCATGGAAGTCTTTGATCCTGCCAGTGTAAGAAACTATCTTCAACTTCTTGGAGGAGAAACAGGTGAGGAAAAGTGCTGTCAGGCACAGAAGCACTCTGAGTGGATAGATGTAGGAATTTCAGACACAGAAGTAGGCTAAACCAAATACTCCTCTGTGATGCAAATGTATCGCTCAATTTGGATGACTCTCAAGATGTACCCAAATCCTGTAACACACAATTCCAGCTATACTCCCCTGCAGGTTGTGGAAGCACACTTATGTTCTCCCTGAGAGTGCTAAAAGAAAATTACTTAGAATGCATTTTTATTTTATTATTATTAAAAATTAAAAGGTTGTTTGGTTTTTGTGTGTTTTGGTGTGCTTTTTTTTTTTTAAATCTCACTTTCCATTCTTATGGAAAAGTACTTCTAGAACAAGCTTATTTCAGTTTGTTTGCCTGTTTTTTGATATTCTTTGTTACAGCAAGTAGGGATAAATTAGCTCTGGATAAAAGGTAGCACATACATAATCTCAGTTTTTACAAAATGCCTTTTTATCAACTAATTATGTTTAAACTACAATTTTATTCACACACGAAAAAGGCTTCTGGATTATTTAGGTTTAACTGCTTGACAATTGGCATCAGCTATAGCAAAGTTTAACAATAATACAGTTATCAATTAACACTGCACAAGTACTTAAAAAAAATGGAAGTTTATTCATCTTTCAATGGCTCAAATAGCAAATAAAAGGACAGGATAAGGCATCAGCCAAGACAAGTTTCATGTGTCCAGTGGCTTCATAACACCTCAGTTCCCAGTATACAGGTTCCAAAGCAAAGTCACAATGTTAGTGGTTAGACTCCCTGGCTAAATAGACCCAAATGAGTACACAGTAAGATGAAGACTGGCTTATTTGCCATAGTTACATGAGTAACTTTAATTCTGCACTTGGCAGTCTACTAAATGCACATACAAAATTCCTATTGATAAATATTTAACATGACAAATATACCTTCTAAGACTTGAGTCCCTAAAATGTCTGTTAGCATGAAAGTTAAATATTTGTTACCTAGTTTGCTTGAGCACATTTTAAACTGTCAGTTATAGGCTTACACATGTATAAAAAGTATAACAGTTTGTGGAATTGATCTAGCCTGTCTTACCCCAGAGGAGTCCAAAACCCTCAAAAATTCTCGTATATTTTTAGTTAAGATGCAGCATACTAACCATGTGCTAGTATTCTTGCTGTTCTGAAGCAACTGAGGCAGTATGTTTTGTTTGGGGATTTTGGATGCACATGGTAAATGTTTCTGTATTGTAAAGCGTGTTTGATTGTTTAATATCAACATTAACTAGAAAAAGTAGCTACAATGTTCCCCATTTGAAAATCAACATAAACTAGACTAAACAGTACAAAATCTGCAAAGAGCTTCAGCATAACACACCGTGTTCCTGTAGCTGAGTATTAGGAACACAAAAGAAATTAACTGATGACACCAGAATTTCCCGGACAACATCTTAACTCAAAACACATTAGCACTACTGAATCAGCTCCACTCCACCCAACTCCAGGGAGTTAAAACCCAAGGAACATCTAGACAAAAATCTACTTGCAAAAGGGAAGGTTCAAGGTATCAGCACATTTAAACAACCATTCCAGGCTTAGATGTGCCATAGGCTTATGATTTCAGTCTTATATGTATTCTGACCTTTTTGTTTTCAGATACCGTATTGTTTACCAAGTTACAGATGACAGAATATGCTCTGTATTATTCACAATACCAGAGTATGGCACACATTTAAAGAACAGACACTGCTAGCAGACAGCTAGTTAGCAAAATCATTCACATAACTGCACTCCACAGAGAGGGCAGTCTCACACTGATGTGCAGAGACAGTCTCCATGCAACAAAGTTGAAAATACACCCTTGATTAAGCAACCTGTTATATCTAGTTTTTAAAATTAAGGCATATTCAAATGTTTCAATGTAAAAGATTACATCACTCTTCTAGGTTAATCAGGTAATGCAGAACCACATATAATTTGCCCCAACATATCTGTTCGCATATACATTATTCTTTTTTAATTTGCATAACTCCATGGCAAAACAACTGCATACCGCTTTGTTAGGTATCATGTTCACAATTGTAATTTTCAAGGCAACAAAAGACAAGATGAATTGACAATTACCAGTGATAAAAAAGTATGCTTTACAAGAACCCAAAGTAATACTTCCCCTCTCTGTTCACTATTAAAGAAAAGACCGTCTATGAAACACTACATTCAGAAGAAATGTGAGAAGGTAGGCAATTATGAAATGGACTCAACTTTGCTTCTCTTGAAGCCACATTTTTTTCTCAGTGAATTTGACTTTCAGTGCAGCTCCAATTCATGCTTTTAGTGGTACATTACTATTTCCAACATGTTAGAGTAATTTCAGTCACTTAAGCCTTCAATGGCATGCTTATAAATTATGGTTTTTATTAGTATGGTCAGGGTAGGAAAGGAATTCAGGGTTTTGATTATAAAATGCAACATCTTTCTCTGATCCTCTTAGCTAGGCTTTTTCTTTTCTTCTTCCCATTCTTTTCTTTGCTGTCTTCCATTTTTCTGGCTCTAATTTCTCTCATTAAATCGAAAAACACCTAAAAAGAAGATGTAATAATGTAAATGCAAAAACAGTCACATACATGTGAGTCAATTTAAGCTTTCACTGATATCCATTTCAGTTGGTTAGAATAAAGCCAATTACATGCAACCAGTTTGAGCAAAGAAACAATAATCAAACAAATTTTCACTGGTTTTGAAGGCTAAGTTGATATGATGCAATCCTGCATCTTTCATGGTACCATTATGTTTCCCTGTCTTCTGCTATTTGCTTATGAATCCTGTCAGACAATTTTCCACAAGTATTAAAACAAGAGTCTCATCACTGGCCAAGATTTTTTAAATGTATTATCTACGTCTTACTGAGGAGACTCAAGGAAATCAGGTTATGTTTTGAGTATTTTCAGTGATAGGCTGTAAAGGCTGAAAAAGCGCCACATCCAATTCTAGAAACATATTAATGGAGCAGTAGCATACACTGAACATTTCATGGTCAGTATGTCCCATGATGCAAGTCTAAAGACAAAGTTTGTGTGGGGAAAAATCAGCATTTCCTTTAAAGCAAAGTTATCAATCGTACAACTACATAAACCTTTTTTTTAGATCAGGTAATTTCAACTGCCATATTACAATCTCGAAGTACATCTGAACTTCATTTTCATCAAGTGGTTTAGTAGGAAACAAAAATGACAAAGGTGGAGATAACACCAACGACTTGAGATATCCTACTGCCAGTTAAGGCTTTATGATTGGATTGCTTAAAGCTACTTTATTCATTTGAAAAGCAGATCTTGACTTGCAGGAAGCTACAGCAAATAGTTATTTAACCTTTATAATTTTATTGTAACAAATCAGTTGAGCATTTCTAATACTTTTCTCTCTTAGAAGATGTTCTCCAGATCTATGTCAGGGACTTGATGCATTTCTGTGAAACATGGACAGTACACAGGCTGAAAAGCTCCTCTAGAGCTCTGCAGGTTTTTATTTGCAATGACACTAATCTCGTATTGACTGCAGCAAAAACATCAACCTTGATTACACGGGATTAGACGAAAATCAATATAACTAAACATTTCCACAAAGAAATAAGATTGCCTTTAGATTTCTAAATGTACACTAAGCTACTTGCTTGTACTTAAATCTGTGCAAAGTGATTTTATGCAGTATGCATCATACTGTATAGCAGTATGATGCAACTGTCAACTTGCTTAAGCACTGATACGGTACTACGGTATTTAGCTGCATGGGGTACATAACCTTCTGAGAAGACGCTTAGTGGGTCACCTCTACCAAAGCGAGTAGAAGCCAATTGTGTTTTCCCCAGCTGAGCAAACCCACTATTCTGGAATTCACAGAAGCCAGACTTCTTATAGAATAGTAACTTAAGTTCACATAACAAACCTCATAACTTCAGATGCTCTAAGTAACTAAGACTACCTGGTATTTACTAGTGCCAAAATAGCCTAATTTCTGGTCTATCAAGCCTTAATTCTACAAGATACATGCTAATCTGGATTCATAATGCCACCAGCTCCAAAAAGAAACTCGGAGCTCTGTAGCAGCCTACCATGCGTGTGCAAAAGCTCTTGATTAGAGAGCTATTAAAATATATATATACACACACTTTTTTTCCCTGCTGCTAAAGGATGATGAAGTAGATTCTGAAGAGCTGGAAACATGACAGTAATAGATAGATGTTAACTGCAATCATGCACCAAAACTAAAAGATGTACTAGTTTTTATAATAAAGGGAGGAAAAAAAAAAATGAAAGCTGTATTCAACAATGAGACTGAGTTCTGATGCATTTAATTGACTTAATTTTCTCTACACAACAGCATAAAGTTCTTACTGTAGTACTGAACAACCAATTTCTTCAGGAAAACAACTGACAGGACACAACAGTCAAGTTTAAGTTATTGCAAAACAGAACTCAGACTACAGCTGTCATGCTGCAATTGAGAGCTAATACATAAGGATTTACATTAGAGAATTTTTCAATGTGTGATCAACTCTGTCAATAGGTCTGAAAGGAAAGGTTGGCAAATTGAACTAAACTACTTGTTTCTTTTGCCGCACATCTGTTACTCTTGCAGTCTACAAGGCTGAGAGTTATTCTGAATTCTGTATTCCAAGTCCTGTCTTTTAAAGTTATAGCTGAAATACTTAGAACTAATCAATAATTTATCTTATTGGAGACAAATGTTTTCTGTCTCTTATCTCATGACCTTCTGAACCAGGTTTCATCCCTAAAAACTCAGGAGGCACTTCTAGCCTGTTCAAAGCTTAAAAGGGTTCAACCATTCTTCATCAAAGCAACATACAACCAGGCATCTGGTTAGATGAGGGTAGAGAGCGCTCCAATCCCTCCTTTACCTACTTTTGTAGGCTGTTTGATTCTGGCTGAGGATCAGACAGCGTTCCTCACTGTTCAGAAGCAGACTGTCTTCTAGTTATAGAAAATGCAGTAAGAAGTCTAGGCCAAAATAGCTGCCTCAAGAAATTTTTAATGAAATAAGGTCTTGTATAATGTCTTGTATAATGACTCCTTACAGTTTAGGATGGGATAAAATTGTTATGCCTAACATTTTCACTGTTCTACATGAAGTCAACTAGTCATGTGCTCCTCGCAAGCTAAAGGAGAAAAGTATTTGATTCAAATTTCACAAAAATAATTGGTAAAATAATGAACACACAAAGTATGACCCACAGAAGAGAGGTATAAAGTAAAAACTGATGGAGAGATTCTTTGTATCAAGAGGCCAGTTATTACCTTGTCAACATTAGCTCGTGTTTTTGCAGAAGTTTCCACATAATTAACATTCCACTGATCAGCTCTGTTTTTTGCTTCCTCTACAGAAACTTGCCTTTTATCTTCCAAATCTGATTTGTTACCAACTAGCAAAAAAGGAACATTCTCATCTTCTTTTACTCTTAAGATCTGCTCCCTGGAGAAAAAAAAAAAGGAAAAGAAAATTAAGCTTTGCACAGGCTACTATTCTTAGAACACAAAAAGAAGAACTCAGACTAAATACTCTTCCATCTTATGGTGAAAAGCCACTTATTCCTTTTATGAAGCTTACGTAACAGTAAAATTTTAAACCTCATTATGACATTCTACAGAATGAAGACAAAGGCAGACAACTAGTCCTCCAGGAAGGAAGGAGGTGAGTCAGTAAGAAACTAAGAGAGTAGAACAGGATTGTTTTAGGTGAGGATTTATATCAATAAGTCATTCCTTTTACTAAAGGTGTTACTTGAAAGCATTTACCATTGTCTTTACATTACTATTTGCTCTTGTAATTTTTAAGGTATCCAAACTTCAGTTTTACACTTGTTTTTTTTCCTAATAAAATGTATGTGCCATTTTTAAAGCTGATAAAGTGGTCTACAGCATACCAAGAGAAAAATCTCTTCCTTTCAGGAATCTTTCTGAAGTCAATTATATTCAGTCTCTGCAGAGATCTTCATTCAGTTACAAGCCAGTATACACATACAAGTTGTACATACACCAGATTTTTAAACACAGACCATTCTAATGCTTGAACTGCTAGGATGAAGGGTTTAAAGTTGTAAATAAAACTCAGTACTACAAATGGTTTGGTACATAAGTCTTCAACACCAAAAAAATAAAGAAAATCACCTTCTAATTAGAAATGTATTAAAAGTACCAGGAGGAACAGTTTTCCCAGAAAAGAGGTATTCTCTATTTTGTCTCAGAAAACAGTACGAAGTTAGTAATGAAATATAGCCCTTTATGGTGGAGCAATTCCTGAAAGACTGACAAAAAGCACAAAGAAACAAATTCCTTTTGCTGGCTGAGGTGAAACCTATTGCCAGATTTAAAGTTGAATGGAGAGAAGCTAAACAAATTAATTAATTGATATTCCGAAGGGCCTTAATTTGGTGTACAGCAGGATCCTCCTGCTGTTACAAAAAGCTCTGGATAGCATGCAGTCTTGTTGAGGAAGTCTGCTCACAGGGCTTAAACTGCAGTTCCTCCAGATTATTTTTTTTTAAAACCAACAAACGTGTATATGAGGCAGTTTGTAACGCCACATTCATCTCTGAGGTGTAATTTAAGCAACATTCCTCCTCTCCCCCCAAGTATCAATGTAAATGTTTTAAACAGAGCCTGCAGCTATCCAAAAGTAGTTTGAATAGTCAGTGGATTAGGAAGGGTGGCCAGAAAAAAACTCAGTGCATCCTGCAGTATCTGCGCAAATAAGACTTCTGTTAAAAACTAGTAGCTTGCAACACTAATTGTTCAGGCAATGCCAAACAATTTCACTGTATAAAGAGTTAAGCTAACAGTAATCCAGATGACTTTGAGCCCTCTCTGAAGACTGATAGCTCCTAAACAAGAAATATCTAATTAATGATATGCCAGCTTGAAATCCAGAACTTAAAAAAAATAATCATTAGTCAGACTAATTCTACTCAAAGCAAGACCACATTTTATCAAAATGCTTTTCAAATATTTAAAAGTTTAGTAATTGCAGGTCTGCTTTCTATTGAAAAAAAAAATCTCTTGGAGCAATAGCATTTCAGAGCACACCAGGATCCTTACTGAAGACATTGAATAGCAGTAAACAGCTCTCCTGTTGGAGTTCTGCCATTCCAGCAGAGCAAAATTCCATGGAAACAATCAAACATCCAAATTCTTCTCGACATTCAAATTCTTCTTGACACTTTCTTTCATATCTGTCTCTTAAGTAGTATTCCCTCAGCATGCTCAACAATGCCAAAAGTATTTTAATTGTACCTTCAAGAGATACAAGTTACTTTTACACAGAGCAGAAAGAATGTAATTTTTCTGAGTTACATTTTAGCATTTCAGCTTCTACAGTTTCAAGAGCAACTTGAAAGGGACTTTCAGATTCAGACTGGGAAGAGTTTTAATCTCTTCATGGAAGGGATATATTTCTTTCATTTTTGCTGTTTCAGCATGTATGTTGTCAACTCTCACCTTTGCTGGAAAAGGATGACTTTTTCTAGAGCCGCAGAAGATCACATACTTTGAAGCATTAACAGGATTTTAAACAAATTTGCATGGGTCACTTTGCACCCCAGAGGAGTTCAACTATACTAAATAGTCCTCCAGGATTGACAATACCTAGCATAAACCTTCAAACCACTCACGCTCTGCCCTTCCCTCCCTCTCTCTCAGAATATATGAACACACATATATACAGAGACAAATAAAAAAACCCCACAAGAGGAAAAACTCACTTCTCTCCATACCTCTTTCTCCTCCCTTAGAAATGGTATTAAACATATTCTGATACTTAGTGCTAATTAAATTGAACTAAAACAGCATCTCTGAGAAGCCTTATTTCAGTGGGATGCAGATAATTTCTTTTATATTTGTTTCCTTACTTTTATCTCAAAGGTTATCTCGTCTCCTATTTCACTACACTTTGGACTGGTAAATTTTTTTTTTCTGGTCTCTTCTGTCCTTTTTTTAAATATAGCGATGAGTGATTTAAATAGGCTTTCTCTCTCAGCCAAAATTAAACACCTCTAATATATAGCTGCCTGTTTAATAGTCTCTTACAATTATCAGGGTTTTAATATGCTGGATGCCTGAGAAGTACCTTAAAAAAACCTATCCTGTTCAATCTTTATTAAATCAGAAAGATCCAGTTCCAAATTTTGTTTTTACCACGTTGCTCCCTATTAAGTAAAATACTGACTTTAATGGGAAGGGTGAATGCTATGCAGAACTCTGTGCAGAACTTTTGCCTTGTAAAATCAAAAATTTGCATCAGCATGTTATACAGAGAAAAGTTCCATTCAAGCAACACCGAAGAGACAGATTTACAGCAGGCCTTTACACAAAATGCATGGCTACTACAGAATATTCCAAGATACTTCTCATAACTGCTGTTCATAAAATCATCTTTAAGAGCTAGAAAGATTTGTGTTGTTGATACTATGCATTTCACCCTCCCAGAATACAATGCACATACTTCACATTGCCTAAGACTCTGCAGACAGACATCACCAGACACGATTCTTTTGTGCAGCTTTTAACTGGAATCTGGTCACATCATCTTTATAACTATGAAGTATTCTAACATAAAACAGCTGGACATGCTACAGCTGCCCTTTCGCTCCAGGTGGTGCTTCACAGGTTAAGAGAAACACAACATAATCCTCTATATGAAGCAAGAACTAAAAAAAGACAAGTCTGGGGAGTATGCAGTATTGTACATATGTTACATGCAACCATACAGTCTAGAAGCAATTTTTCTCAGATTCATTACTTTGGATAGCAGTATGCCTACTCACAAATACTGCTTCTTAGCACAAGTGCCAAGCAACACTGACTTACAAAGGGCAGAGGCCTTCTGAACGTTGCTATGCATCTGCTCTGTGGCAATAGCCTTTTTGGTATTCAGAAACACAGCAGCGAAGACATCTGAAGTGGTACAGATAGCAAAGGCATGGCTAGGCATCTGTTCAAAACATTATGTGACTACAGTAAGAGTTGTCATCCAATCTGGACTATCATAAGGACATTACAAAACAAACAAAAAAACCCCTTGTAATTATCTCACTATAATTAGAATAATTATCTTGCCTTGTAACTTACCTGAAGTCTGCAGTTGCTGCAAAGGATTCCAGTTCTGTAATAGAGAAGACACAAAGAAAGCCTTCTCCACTTCGGAAGTAGTTGTCTCTAATTGCAGCATAGTCCTCCTGCCCTGCTGTGTCCAATATATCAATTTGTACTTCTTCCCCATCCAGGACCACCTTTTTCCTGTAGCTGTCTGCTTTGGTGGGTTCATAATCTTCAACAAACTAGAAAAAAAATAATAAAAAAAATAATGAAAAATCATGGTATAATATCATGCCTGTACAAGGTAAATGTTTCTATTTGCATATAAGGATATAACAAACATCTTATATGGTTGCAGTAACTAGTAAGTAAGCACATGTATTTAGGCTATGGGAAGTACTCAAGTGATTCATAGTTAAAGCAGCCTCTCCATCAGTCCAAACAGTTTACAGGTTTTTGCTTTCTTCAGCCATTACATGGAAATTTCAGAAGTAGCTGCAAAGCATCAGTGTCTGTGCACTACCCAAGCCTCTGCTTCTGGTCAAGCACAACATCTGGCTGTGTTCCATTACGCTATCAGGCAATCATGACTTTGAATATATTTAGTATCAATTTTTAAAGAACACCGAAGCTGTAACTTCTGCCTTTTAATGAAAAAGAATGTCTTTCACTGGAATCAAGTAAGGAAACAAGAAACAGATCTTTCCTCTCTAACAGCAGCATAAAAAACATGGAAAAAATTGGTCATTTCAGGCATCATGCAACTCACCTAAGTGAAGAAGCTTTGAGCTGTAACACTTAAGGAAGTTCTAATAGGTCTAGTGAACAATGACAAAAATATACTGATAATATGAAAGAGCATCTAATTACTTAGAAGTGGGAAAAATGCCAAATTTCTCAAAAAATATTTTTGCTCAATTTAATCACTACTTTCATACCACATCATATACATTTAGACCCTTTCATAAAGTAACTGTACTACGGAATGCTTAAATAACACTATGCAACAGACATCTGAGATAACTACTAGTGCAGATTCTTACCTCATCATACATAAACTGTAGTGTTAAAGCAGATTTTCCTACACCGCCACTTCCCACCATGATGACTTTGTGTAAAGCCAATGAATTCTGTCCTTTAGGCTTATTTGCTGCCATCTTTGGATTGCAGAAAATTCACAGGTATAAAGTGGAAAAATCTAGAAGAAAAAAATTGCTTCATTAGTTTTCTTTTCTTTCTCCCATGTGCACTGTTTAAAGTGGTTTTGTTTTAAATCCCTACATATCTAAGGACTTAATTTCAGTTCTGCTATCTTTCGTGAAAGCTATCTGCTTTTTTCACTGGAAGCCATTCCACAAATTATACCAAGCTCTTCTTTTTTGTAGCATGAGCAATGAAATCCTTCACTATTTGGAAAGGGCACAAGTGAGTTCACAGCATCCAAGAACAATTAAGGGAAAAGATTTACATTTTGTTATGTAGTGTTTTCTTTTAGAGACACAGCATTTGTCAAGAATTCTTGCTAGTTTACTAAGCAAGAATTGAAAAAGGAAGCCACAGTGAGTCAACACCATACAAGAAAACATGAGATATGACAGCTGCAGGGGAAAGAAAACAGACATTTGAAGGAATTTCCAGCTTAAATAGCAAGCACCAAGACACAGCAGCAAGGATTAGCTAGGGTATTTTTTCAGAGAAAAGCAAGCAAATGTGTCACTTAAAACCTAAAAATACTCAGTTTCATAAGTCAATCAGGAACTGAAAGAATAATTTATTTTACGCAGAGTGGAGAGACTCAACTTGCCTTCCTAGGTTACAAATGCAGTTATTCCATGTATTTGGAATAGTTGTCTCAGTCCCACAACTGCTTGTTCAAACACAAATCTCTGCACCTCACCAACGGGTTCTATAACAGTTAATTCACATACAGTCTAATGTGCATGTGCATACGTACCAAAACTAACAACTCCATTAGCTTTTTTTTTTTTAAATCGTGTTAGAGTTTTAGCAGATCTCCAACTACTATTTTCCCACACCTTCGTTTGATTCCCTACCTATCTCAACAGTAATATAATGGTATTTGTGTTACACGAAGACAGAACATTCTGTCTGCTTGCACAGTTCTTAAGACATGGGAAAGTCACCACACAGTGACAGAATGTACCCTCCTCCAGAGATTAATCGTCAAAACAAGCTCTGATGTCCAGAAAACAGGACATCCACATTACAGAAGACATAAACACAAGAGACATCTATAGTAGCAACTAAGAACCAAATGTAACTTAGATTTTGTTAATTAGAAATCTCAAAAAGAGCACGTTCACACAGCAGCACAGTTTAGTTACATACAGAACTACCAGATAATAATAATGTAGTAACGAGACACCATTACCTCATTACCTTTACCCATCATGATCCTTTGACCATCTCACACTAAAATTACATCCTCCTGCATAATGAATCACCTTTGTGTGCAGCTTAAACAGTCAGAATGGGAAGCATGACAATTTTTTTAAAACTTATATCAAAATCATTAGTCGAGGACATGCACTAAGGTTTTGTTAGCAGTGAGACAGTTAAGTGTAAAAGTATGCTGACTGAAGCTTCGTTAGAGATTAAGCCAATCTTTCCTGGAATTAAAAAATAAAAGGGTATATTGCTTTTGGCTGGGATAGAGTTAATCTCTTCAGAATAGCTCGTACAGTGCCATGTTTTGGATTTGTGATGAAAACAGTAATGATAACACACAGATGTTTTAGCTGTTACTGAACAGTGCTTTCACAGTCTCAAGGCCTTTTCTGGTTCTCACGCTGCCCTGCCAGTGACTATGCTGGGGGTGGGCAAGCAGATGGGAGGGACACGGCTGGGACAGCTGACCAAAGGGATGTCCCATGCCATAGCTTAGCAATAAAAGCTGGCAGGGAAGTTTGCCAGGCATGTTGTTGCTCAGGAGACTGGCTGGGCATTGGTCAGCTAGTGGCGAGTAATTATTTCATTTCATTTTTATAACTTCTTTTTCTTGGTTGGTTTGTTGCTTTTTGTTTTTAACTTATTAAATTGTCATTATCTCAACCCACTAGTTTTCTCACTTTTACCCTTCCAATTCTCTGCCCCATCCCGCTGGCAGGAGGGAAGTGAGCAAGCAGCTGTATGGTGCTTAGCTGCCTACCAAGGTTAACGCATAACTTGTGTGAAAAACTCTCTGGATCACATCAGTAACAGTACCCATTCTGCTGTCAAAGAATTCTGAAAATACAATTGAAAAATTAAGACGCTTAAATTGTTTTCCCCAGAAAGGTTATCTAAGTGAAATGAGCATGAGTAATTATAGAGAAGTAGCAAAGAAATAACACTAACATTATGTTACAAGGTCTTTTAAAAAGGGAGATGGATGAGAACAAAGAAATAATTTCCGTTTTGACCATCATGGCTTAAAAAGAACCTTTGCTTTCTTTTTACTCAAGAGGGAGTACAAGAACATGAAAAAAGCTCCAAGCTACGTGTACATTTTCAACCTACTAAACTGCATTTTGAACTACTCCACATTGTTTTCTCTTTGCACTTTTCTCTTAAAAGGAAAAGCATATCCAGAAAGTCATGCTTACTTGTTTTTAGTATGTATTTCAGACAAGTAATATAAAGAAAATTCCTCTGAATTCCAGTCAACAACTGACAACAACTCAGTTTGACAAGTTTACATTACAATACATACTTTCAGCACAGAAGCTGAAGCACTGGTGTACCTGGATATGGCCTATACTAACCTTACTAAGCAACAAACCAAACTATTCTTCTATAAGCACTTCAATACTGGAACAAGTCCAAATGAATTTAGCAGGACCTCTGACAGGTGAGTTTGTGCAAAATCAATACTACAATCTGCAAAAAAAATTTCAAATACACAATAGTAATCTTTCACTGTAATATTTGTTGTAAATTAATCTACAGTCTTTAAGTAGATTGAGCAATATGAAAATTCATATTTTACTAGAAGCTGCAATTCAACAAGTAGTGTCCCAGTGTGACAAAGAGAAGGTGCCACTTCTTGTACTTTGTGCAACAGATGACTCATACTTGAAAAGCCAAAACAATAATGTCCAACCAATAAGATCCTTACAAATAATCAAGTTAGTGACGATACTCCTTTTCACTGAAAATTCTTTAACCAGAAAGATTTTATGGCAGTCAATCATTTTCAGAAGCCTTGATAACATCCTTTCAAAGAAGCATAAGAGATTGAGTCAAAGAAAGAAGCTCAAAAACCTGACCCAACCAGTCAAAGCAGTATCCTGAGTCATGAAGTCATCAATAACTGTCAGTGAACAACATTCCAGTAAGATACTGAAGACAGCAAAACTTCATGCTACCACAGACTTCAGATCTTAAAGATAAGCTTGTCATAAATACTCTGCCACATTTTGTAGTGGGAGAAGGCTCAGGGAGGTCGGTTTGCTCTCAAGTTCTTCACAATCCAATAAAGATATAATGCTAGCAAAATTCAGGCCTACTGAATGGTAGACAACATGAAAAAGAGAGAGAAATAAGTTACAAACAAAGCAAGTACAGTCTGATACTGTGCAAATGACACTCAATCCAGACAGACTGCTTCTGAGCAAGTATTCCACCAGAGAAGAGAAAAACCTTGAAAGTGGTAAGTTTTAAGCTACTGCCACATACATTTACCTGTTTCAGTCTGCTTTCAAAAGCAAAGAGGAACACAGATTCCAGTTTTAACAGTAAAGCACCTGAGATGAAGTTTCATGCAAAGTAAGTTTTTCCACCCTTAATTTATGTAGCCTGACTTATTTTCAGAAGTAGTATTAATTTGGGTCATATCTAGTTTCTGAATTGTCCTACTTTATAATTATGATAAACCTGACAGAGACTGTGGCAAGAACCCTGTGGTATGAAGCTCAAAAAAAGCATATTTACATATTATGTATACTGTTGTTGGATTTGGTTTTTTTTTTCCATCTTCACAGTGCAAAATTGTTTGGGGGTCAGAAGATAAAAAGAGGCTTATCCTGCAGTAAAATCCTATGTCACCCTACAGCAGAGAAGTTCACACAGAGCCAAGCAGGGTGTTGTCAATAGCTGTATTATTCATTTACACAGGTCAGCTTTTTACCACACCCATTGGTAATCCCCATCACAACAATACAGCCGATGACATATATGAAAGTTTATTTTTAAACAGTTCTTTGTGTAGCCCAACAAGTTGGAAGGGAAGTGAAAGCTTAACTGGCTCAACAACGTACTGCCATACCTTCACTCAGAGGGGCGACAGCATTGTCTAACCATCATGCTATGGATCACTCTTCACCTCTGCTCCAGATAAACTCCTAGGAAACTGCCCTTTTCCAACATGCTTGAGCAGATAAGGGCGCAAACAAATGAATCTCAGTGGCTGCCCCGCCAAAGTAAGCAGTTCTCAAAGCTCCTACAGCTGCTCATTGCTTGCTTGCAGATAACCACCCCCACAATTTGGTGCTCCATTTCATGGCAGGCTTCCAATTGGAGCTAGGATCACTTTTATAGAGCCAGGTTAGGGAGGGACTACATCAGAAAAACTGCAGGAGTAGGAATTATAATGTATGTTAGCATCAGCAATGGTATCTTGTCCAACAGTCTAGAAATTTGGACAATGGAAAGAAGAGTATATAGCTAAATAACTTTTAAGATCATCCTAAATGATTAAGATCATGTAGCAACAGGAACTTGTAGCTGGAGTTGTAAAACTGTAGCCTGTCTTGAGTGCCTGATTTCTACCTTTATCAGTACTAACTTCTCCAGAGTTTCACACCTTACATAGCAGGTCCTCTGTGCAAGAAATACAATGTTAGCTCTAGACCCCAGTGGATTCAAACACAACATTCAGCTCCATCCAGCAGAAGAGTGAGCTGGAGACTGTTCCTCTAACAGGACTTGGACAAGGTAAGCATCATTTCAACTTCTGCATAAAGTCTTGGAGCCCACAGTGGTTATCCAGATCCACAAGAACAGGTAAGATGATCAGGTGCCAACAATAAAAGATTTTCATCTCCAGGGACAGTGTTTTCAGGGAAGATATCTTTGCAAGTACATGGTAGGGAGGAAGAAGTGGGGGGAAAAAATAAAAAAAAGGAGGAGGAATCTTTGGTCTCCCTACTACATTAATCTTTATTTTGTCCTCCCATCTACTTCTTCAACCCAGTAAACTGAGACCTAAAAACATGCTTTTGGGTGAGAAAAACCATATCCTTTTTATCCCCTCACTCATATTGCTTATCTGATCAAATTCAGAAGACTCCTCTTAAATTGTCCCATTTCTCAGATGACTTTTTCTTACAGAATAACTTGCTCCAAAACAATTGATTAAAGCATGCTTCCTTACATATCTGTGCCATTTGTCTTCTACATCCCCCCTCAACACAATAATCCCAATGTGCATACACAAAAAGGGAGCAAAAAAGTGGCCAACAGAATAGTTGCGTACCAGCCCAAATAAGGTAACAGTCATCCAATTCAGATTGCTTCCTTTCCTTCACAGGGAGCACTGGTACAGATTTCTCCTTCTTCAGCCAGCAGCACATATTCAGGAACTTATAGGAACAATCATATCCAAGACACCTAAACCTCTGTCAAAATGTACCCAAACCAGTCCAATAGGCCAAAAATTAAGAACAGAACATATGATCAGAGTCATTTTCTTAGAGAATGTGACTAAAAGAGGTCCAGAAGTTACTTTGCCCATTTTCATCCTCCAGAGTCTTGTAAATGCAACGTCAGTGACAGCAGACCAGGGAAGGAGAAGCATTACACTGAAGTCACATCATCACAGGCACAAATTCAACTGGCATCTTCTGCAGTGCTATACATAAAGTTGAATGCAGGCTTTGTGAAAAATCCAGTTGTCCTTAACAGGAGGACTTTGATTTGCTGCAGGCATTTGTTTGAAGGGGACTAGTTAAACATAGCTTTGTGTTTAGAGATTACAGTTAGTATAGTAGATCCTAGTTAATAAGTAGAGATAGTGGTGCCTTTCTTCAATTACAAAACAATTTCTTATATTGTTATTTTTATTGCCTTCATAAAACTATGACATCAAAACTGAATTCCAGTTCTTTTGTTTCCTTTCCTTTAAAAGAAGATTACATAAAGGGTTGCAAGACTGTCATATTAACCTCATTACCCACTCACTTTTATGATGAGTAACTTTCTTCCCTGAAGACTGTTTTATATAATGAGCATCAATTACAACCAGTAGCTCATACATCACAGCATCTGTTTTTACTCTGATTTTTTTAAGTGAGTTAGAATTTGATACATTTGAAGGAACAGGAATAATTTAATTGAAATGTGAGCTACCTGCACAATATAAAGAACTACAGTTAGTATGCTTCAACCAGGATACTTTCAGAAAGGCAAAATACTGTATCAATCATTCACTGAACAATTAAATAAATTTTAGTAATGGAGACTCATGTTCTTCTAAACAAATAACTAGATAATTTTTTTTAATTGAAGAAACTAATACCTGCACTACTCTGTACTTTACACTTAATATAATCTATCAACTCCAGAAACATTAGCTACAGCTTTTTGTCTCATTCTGAAGTAAAAATTTATAGTAATTATTTGACAATAATCCCATATTCTAAAGTGAGTTTGAATGTTATTCAAAGTTTCTTAAGTCCCACAAAGTGATTCACAACTCTGTCACCTCAAATGACCTACAAATTACAAGTTCAGCTTTCTGAGAAAAAGCGCAGGACCAAGAATTTTAAGAAGCCTTAACATATTTCATGTCCCCAGGGACCATCAAGCAATATAATCTTATCTATTATTAAAAGATCACTGTTTCATCCAGTTACTTCACTGTTTACTGAGTCCAGTAGTTTCAGTTTGGTTAACAGCAGCAAAATTATGCTTGAGAATGCATTGTTTGAAAATGATCAGCACAGACTAGCATACTAGATGCAAACATATCTGGAAGACACCTCAAGAATGACTCAGATATTCCTGCAACAAAAGTGTTCCTGGAAATGGAGTGAGGCAACTCCAGGCAAGCAGTGCCTAACCCTCCCAACAGCTGCTTCCAATTACAATAGTCAAACTAGATCAGCAGAAACACCCCATGACCCAGAAATAGATAGAATACATGAGGACATAGGATAGGATACATGATGCCAGCTGCTTTAAGAACTGGAGAGTAAGGAACTTTTTTCAGTTAGATCAGCATTATTGTAATAAGTGTCATTCCATGTCTTCGACTGGTGTTTTTATTACAGTTTAAACATGCAACATCTGTCAAGCAAAGTAACATCAGTATTTTATTAAGGTAGAACAATTACTTCAAATATTAAATATTCACTATAAACTAAGTATCAGCCTAAATAAAGAGGAAACTGAACCCAAATATTCAAACCTATCTTAGAAATTACTAGTCTCATTGGATAACGAAACAGGCCACCTAAACCTCAACCTCAGAAAGTCAGAAACGCTTTCACAATAAGTCCTTTCCTTTCTCCTGAAAATAATACTTTGACATAAACCTGTTTAACTGGGAATTAGGATTCACAGTTTCCCATGACTTTAATAAGTAGTTAAGCCACATTCAAGGTTTGGTAAGAACCCTTCTTTCCAAAGCTTTCTAGTGCACACCATAAAAAGTGCTTGTCTCTCCCACACCCACAAAACAAATTTACTAAGGTGACTACACATCTAGTAAGAAAAGTAAAGGTTAGAAAACTGACAATTTCTCTCTCTCAGCAGCAGCAAATCTCCTCTAGGCAGAAGACCGAGATTTCCCGGCTTCTTGAGACACGTACTATTAATGGTAATAATATCCAGGTGCTAAGACTGGAAGAGTCAGCCAGTGAACTCTTCACCAAGTAACAGAGGCCCCATCCATCCTATAAAATACATCATGCTGCTATAAAAAACAGTAGTCCCCACCTGCCTGCAGCTCTGTGCTCTTAAGACATCATTGCAGGAATTGAGATCCCTCCAACTAAAACCACTAGCAAACAGTAAATAAGTTCACGGCCTTCCGGCAGTCTCCCCAAGGCTCCATAGGGCCTTAGTGCCAGGTTCTGGGCAAGGCCCCGAACAACACAACAGCTTCTGAAGTGAGAAGAAATATGTATTACATATGATTTAAGTCACCATTTCAGCATTTTGTTACCAAAAAGCCTCTTTGGCATCCTGCAAGAAGACTCCTGGTGAGGCACTTTCATGAAGAAATTTCCTGAAACTCATATGGAGCAGCATAAGAAAACCCTGGCAAACTTAACAGCAGAAATAGTCTGGGAAAAAAAAAATAATCAAGGTCTTAAGATTTTAAACCTTGCAGTGTACTGAAAAAAACCCCAAAACAAAGTAGCCACATTACTGTCCACCTAAAGAGCTGACAAAACACAAAACACTCAAGCCCAACCGTGTGTGTCTGCAAGGCTGATATAAACTGAACCTTCCACAGTCTGATACTCCCATATCCTTCCTTCTGACAGCACTGGTGTTTGCAACAACTAGGTGGCAAAGCAGTTCAGAAGTCACTCTAGACAAAAAAAAGTAACCTAGAGTGTTTTTCAGACAGATTAGCTACCTAAACAAGCTTACCAGCACAAAAGACAGACCAAAAAAACCACATAGCTAGCACATGGAAAGCTGAACTGCAGCACCTCCAACTTATAAACACTGTGGAAAAACAACACAAGTGTTCTAAGGCTCCTCAACTGCAATTTAGCACTGTTGAAGATTCCTCACTTTTTATAAGTTATGTGATGGCTATTACGGAACATTTGGAAGAACTCTAGATACTTTGCAATGGCTTATCTGGACTGATCCAGAGATCAGTGGGAAAAGAAGCAAACTGAAGCACAGCACCTAGGTTAACACCAGCAGCAAGCCTGTTTTCATAGTTCAGCTGACTAAAGTCACACTAGGAAGTAATTCTGGTAATATACACATTTACATGAGAGTCTAAAATACTGATTCTGCTTCTGCAAATTCATTATGTGGCTGATGTCCTATCTCAGTCTATTCTAATCTCTGAGGGAACTTAGCTTTCTGAGGTTGAGAGTGTTGAAGTGTTGCTTTAACACAGTGTAAGAGTCATGCCATCTTAGGAGAAATTTCTAAACATGGAGGTCTAATCTAGAATATTAACAGAAGTCATTAATTATGTATTGATTTAGCACTATATACCATAAGGAGAGAATTAACAGTAACAAGCAGCCATGGTAGAATAATGAACAATTACATGTCACTAGCCTATCAAAGGTATCCATGGTAGCAACTTGCATGGATTCAGAGGCAAGACAGACAAACAGGTACTATGGTATTACGGCCGATTTTCTGGCATAAGTAAAATTAAGGAGGGATGAAAGGCTGAAACAGAAGAGGGGGACATCTGCAGAAGAGGCTCCCATACCAAATACACATAATCAAGTCTCCTGTCAAAAGACAAATTACATTCATGGGAGATGCTATGTAAAGCAGCTGTTACTACTAGATTTTATTCAGCATTTGATAAACAAGACACTTCTTTTCACCCTTCATAAAATGTAAGGAGCAAGGCACAGCCTACAAGGATGAATTTTAGTAACACAAGACCAACAACTCAGGGTCTTAAGTTAGTGCTATTCAACTAAGCACTGAGGGAAGAACTTCAAGGACACTTTTAAGCTAATGTCACCAAAGACATACTAGCTACAGTCATTCTCACCCTGTCCTTCAAGTGCAAAAAAGTACATTTGGAAGCTAACTTTTGACTGATAAGTCAGGCATCACTCATACTTGCACAGAGCTGCTGCTTCCAGCTATTCTGGAAAGCAATAAAAATGGAGTTCCCTTGAAGGCACTATGCCAGAGCTTGCAGCATGAGCCTCAGCAGTTCACTTTTAAGAGCAGTTCAAGAGCTCTGCATTCAAAAAGTTGCTCACAGCATATTCAGTGTCATAAAACCAGCTTTTTTTGTCAACCATACATCAAAAGAAATCTCAACCACATCACTGTGTCCTTTTTGCCCCTGTACACTTAACACTTCAACATTCACTAAAGAAATTTAAGGAAGATTTAAACGTAAGCATTTTGACTTGGCTTGATGAAGTCTTAAACAAAGTCTGAAGAAGGCTTCCAAAAGACATTAAAAAAAAAAAGGTTTGCTAGAACAAGTCCATAAATAAGGTTTTCCTCTAATACAAGTATCTCATTAACTGTTAACAACCCTATGCTCTTCCTTTAGTTAGAAGTTCAGAATGTCAGATGTGCATTTTTCAGAAAAAGCAAACATTCATATGGTCATTTTTACAGCCAGAAAGGATGACTTAAGATCCATACTCACTAAACCCAGAACTCCACCCAAATAGTTTCACTGCTCTATAGGCAGGAAAGTTAACTTGTGACAGAGAAATCTATAAACAAATGGTATCTGCAAAGCAAAACCAAGTACCCAGTCAGCTCATGGCAGGCTGCACTCAACACTTAAGGAATCTTATAGCAGGAATGCCATCCATGTTTGCTGGCTGGTGGAAGCAGCCTTGTTGTGTTGCAAGCATCTTGCTTCACAGTGAGACAAGTTCTGATGTTGATAGCTCAGCAAGTTTATCCTGCTCAAAACTAAGTTGTTTTGCCTCATTAGCCAATCATATAGTATTATAGTGAAAACTCACATGAACACCCTTAAATTCTTTCAAGGTATTAGCACACACAGTATGAACACAGAAGCCTTGTTTGGATAACGCTCCTATGAAATTCTTGACATAGAAAAAGTTTAAGCTTTCAAATAAAGCATTTTTGAAGCAGGCACTGCCTTCTTCCATGTGGTCAGTGCCTAGCTGGATGAAGTTTCAACAAAAGCAGAGTAGGAATACCAAAATACACTATCCTTCACATTTTATTAATTGGCTTCTGGCAATGAAGGATGCAGGGAACAAGTGCTTCAGCAGGTGCAAGCACATTTATATCAAAGGCCACAGCACAAATGGTGCAAACACACAGGAACGAACACAGGTCATTAGCAAGAGACATCAAGCAGCAGGTACCACCAAATTCTCCGTCTCCTCTTCACAAACACAGGCAAGCGTTCTCTCTCCCCACAGGCAGACTGCATCAATACACCAGCCAAATGGAACCTAATAAAATAGGAGCATGTTGGATTTTGCAGTTCAAAAAATTCCTTTTATTCCTCTAAGGAATCATCCAGCTGTAGCAAATAAATTTCATTAGTGAAATCTGACTTGGCAAAGTAAGTTACTTCATTCATTTTATGACTTTGCCATCTGTTTTACCACCCAATTACAAATGTGTAAGTACTCTTTTGTCGTATTATTGAAAGAGCGTTACTTTTGTAGCCATATTTTGTTCCAATAACTTCTCCTCCTGTTTACATTCTATGCAGTGCAAATTGCTCCTTCTAAAATCCTAATCATTTTTCTGTTTTATTCAGGGCAAGAGGATTTCATATGCATGAGTCACTGAATGAGACTGGTTTGCAAATACACAGGCTTGTAATTAACCTTTTGAGTAGGTGATTCAAGGACACACGTGGTTATAGACCTGATGTTGCATGGTAATACAGCATTCATGAAGTTGAAACGCTGTTTAGTCTAATTCTTCCCCATATTTAGATGCTGTTTATTCTAAAACTATTAGATCTAAGATTTGAAAAATCGGTGGAGTCAATCTAGTATTGCCCAACCTAAAAGACCCAGTTGGGCAATTAATTGTCTCTTAGTTCAATACGTTTGCGAATCATATGATACATGGTAGAGTTTTGTGACTATTTCACATATTATGGGTATAAAACATGCAGTGGCTAGAGACAGATGGCATTCAGTTCATGAACCTAGTATGAAATTATTAGTGTTCAGGTCAATTTACCAATTTCCACATTAAGTGTCGGTGCAAGGTGGTTTTGATCTTGCCCTGCTTAAAATACCAATCAGACTTTTCTTACAGTACCACAGAAGACATTCCCAAGTTAAATGCTCTCAAATTGTAAACTAGTAACTTTTTAAAATTGCTTTTTGTTACTATTTGAATTCTTATAGCTTTTATCATGCACATGATAATTCAGAACACTGCAGAACTGTTAAATGACTTACAAGAATGTAAGCATGTAAGTTCTAACAGAACAAGCTATCTAAATATGTTCTTTATACAGCAATGTATGTGAAAATCATGGGTCAATTTCTGAACACAGAGGCAAGCATAACATTCATTTTACAGTATCTGGGTAACCAAGTGAAGCAGCTATCAAAAACTTCTGATAAACAACCTGAAAAATAGTTTTGTAATCACACTCCAAAAGCAAGGACCCTTGGAAAAGGCACTGTTAAGGATGGTATACTATTGCACATCACTAGATAAGTCTCAAGCATGTCTCTCTTCCTATGGGCAGACAAGCAATGCAAAAGCTAAAGGCATTCCAGCCATGGTCACAGACCAAATCCGGTTTATTTTAAAGGTTGGTGTCCCTACAGAAGAACTACTGTAGAAGTCTGTCTATGGTGGAATCTGATATTTTTATCAAGATTTAATTGTTTTAATTCTACACATGTTGGAGTGCTAAACACTACCAAGTGTGAGCTGTATTCCTTTCTGTACACACGAACTTTTAAATTCCAGTGAGAAGTACATGACCTAATACCTTTTCAATGTTGCATGGTGTAATATAGGATTTCCTCTGGCCTACAAAACCTTCACTACTGCTGACTTACGAAAACATTTTATTTCCAGCTGGTCACTTACACACTTTCAATTCAGCTGTGGTACTTCTAATAGCATCAGTTCTCCACAGAGTCAGAAGCTAGTTTTACAGCTTTTTTCCTTGAGGGGTTTTACCTTAATACACACAGAGTCTGAGTCGTGCATAAAGTCTGGAAAAGTTAGTGGTGTTAAGACCCATTCCTGTTGTTCACAGATAACGGTCAACGTGAAAGATCTTAGTCTGTTGAGAAACAGAAATTATGTTCCTGAAAATCTCTCCTTCAAACTACTGACAATCCAAGAATAAGTATGCCATCCTGACTGTGTCAATTATGACAATTTCTGTATTTTATCACATTGTATTTCACTGTTCATATTTTTCAAAAAAATATCCTAGTGTTTGGCTACAAGATTGTTTCCGCTTCCGTTTCTCCTCCCAGAACTATTTTTTCCCTATATCTGTAAAAAAGTCTTACCTCCTAACTAGTAGAAAGATTACAATATATAAAACTTTGCTCCTCAAGCAATGGGCGGTTTTCTTCAAATTTTCCAAACTACACTTTTGCAATCCTCTTCAAAATACTCCAGCCTGAAGAAGCTCACTTAAACTATGCGTGTTATACACATGGTCTCAGTTCTAACTCATACATTTTGCAGAGAGGAATGCTTTTGTTAGATTATTTCATTCTTCTATTCGTTTTGACTGCAAGAGCTATAAAGCTCAACCTTTGCAAGACAGAAAATACAACAGATATAGGTTAACCTTCATTTAATTTTAAGAAAAACAGATGCTCTCCTACTAGAAAAGTTGAATGTGTGCCAAACCAAGTTACCTAAGAAGATCAACTTTCTCAATAAGATCCAATGAAAAAATTTAAAGAGACAGGACAGTAAAGAAGTTTCTCAAAATAAAAAACAGGACCTTCTAAGGTTTTTGAATGATTCTAAAACCAAACATTCTTGGGCAAAGGAGTTGAGAAATTCTAGCATTTTGGTGAGCAGCTGCACTGTAAAATCTTTCTTTTAAGTGTAATTGTAACTGTAAGCCTATCAATAAAACTAATAACTAGATGTCCAAAGTTAGTGATTGACAGGGAGCCAGTTGCATGGGAGTACACATACAGGTTTTCCTAACACATTCTGTGGATCAGCTACTGGCCTCTTGAAGAACGCCATCAATCTACAAATTATAACCACCCTAGCTCTGAACACAGGAAATACCAGTTGGCAATGCCTGCAATGGAATTCCTTAACAAAGCACAGAAACATTAACTATGTGCAATATATATTGGTTGAAAGTGAGTATTTTCCCCTCACAGCAGTAGCAGAAGGGTAAAAAGTTGAGATCATGACTTAGATCCAACTTATTATCAAAATGATAATGTAAGAAAGAGGACTGAAACATAGGTTGGATTAAGATTTAGAATTTAACTTCTCTATGTCCAAAAGGCAACAACACCTCCTGCTCAACTGTTGTTACACAACCACACCTGAGACAAGATCTTCCCAGAAAGAACACTGCACTTGGGAAAACCACTTGGTTAACTTCACCCTTTTTAATATTTCTGAAACAAATGCACCTGTATTTTTTTTAAGTAGTTGTTCTAAAACCAGTCCTTTATGTTACACTGTACACTAAAACAAAATGACTACTAACGCAAACCATATTAATAATTCGGACTAGCAGCTTTCTTAGTGTTCTTTATCGCAGTCTTCATTAAACGGGGAAAAACAATCAAGTACTAGCATTTTGTGCATCTCAGGTTACAGTGGGTATCTTCCTACTGAAGTACTCCAACACTTTGCAGAGGACACTGAATTTCATGATGAAAGTTAAATGTAGCCATCTTTTCTTCCTCGCAACACTAATCATTTAATAACACTTTAGAGGGTGAACTTGCTTAACAGAAAGCAGTTTCTGATATTTAGCCTAATGCATCTGCTCTTTAAATTGTGAATGACAACACTGGTCTTTATAGGGGAGTCCAGAGTGCAATGTTTTCTTTCTAGGTTAAGTTTTCTTGTTTTATTATATACCTTACTTCCAATGCATATGAATGAACTGGAATCTCAAAGTCATCATGCACCAGGCAAAAAATACACAGCCTAGAGCATGAAGGAAAAGATGCTTTAACAAATTGTATTTATACAGACCAGTGTTGCATCACTGACTTCACAATGTGAACTATACCAACATAAAAAAAAATTCAAACTTATTTTCAAATCAGTGACAACTTTACAAATGTAAACATTTAAGAAGTCAGAGAATTCAAGTTGCAATAAGGTGTATGGAGCTAACAGTCATGACCATACTAGACCAGTCACTGAAGCACTGCAATGAACTCTTAATTTGTATATTGTTAAATATAAGTTTTGGCCGTACAGAAACCAGTTGTTAAGAGTGTGCAATTTAAAGTGTTATTTCTTAAAATACAAGAGTTCTGAGGATTGGAATGAAGCTTTATTTGCATGTTACACTACAAAGGTGGAATTAATTTAGGTGGTTCAGTGTGTGTAAAAATTTTAAAATTTAGGGGTGTCATACCAAAATAGCTCTTCCACACAATAACCACTTTAATTCAGCATCTGCTTTTGCTTACTTAGATCTCCATGGATGACAGTGACAGATGATTAAGGATGAGCTTCTACCAGCCTTGTTTTGAGTAGGACCTTCGGGTCCGTCTACTCAGACATCTTCCATGGCATGACCTCACCAGTCCAAGGTGGTTTTTGTGACTGACACAGCAAGCCTGCAGAAGTCTGTCACACTAACGTTGTTTTCCTGTCTGTATGGTGGTTGGTTTTTATTTTGAGGTCTGAAATAAATCCCACTGGGGAAAGTGTTGCTGGAATTAACTATTTCCATACTAAAAGCCATTTCAGGAAACAGCACAGCTATACCAACAGGACTATGCTGGTACAGCCTTGAAATGAAGATTAGCTTTACTCTGTGCTGTCTGATGGGCTTGAATGGGAGTACTAGCACAGACAAGGACTAGAAGCCAGCTTTGTGTGGTATAACGTTCTTCACAGAACTTTCATGTCTGGAAGACTTCCATGTTTACTGCACTCTGTTTAATGTTGACGGAAACACTTTTGCCTGCCTATATGTGGGTGTCATACATAAGCATTCTCAGACAGCTAGAGACAAGGATCGGAGTTAAAGATCAAGTCTAACAGTGGCACAGAAGGGTATTCAGTTAGCATTTCAGAGAGCAAAACGAAACAAGTACCAAGGCCTGAATGCATGGCTGATCCCTGATACCTGCCTACTAAGCACAGGTGACAACCTCCTTTGCAAAATCACAGTCTCGATAATTTGCAGAAATACTTGTTTGGTCATAAAGTGTATTTACAAGCCATTTTAAAATGTGGGCCACTGTACCAGACATTCCCACACTCTTGCATCAAATGATGGAGTAAACTTACTGTTATAGAGAAAAATAAAATAGAGTAAATTAACTCTACTGGTAGGAATTCAATGTATATTGTAATTGCTTGAACTAAGGAGCCAATATCACAAAATAAGCATCATAGTTCCACTGAAGTAACGACTGCAAAGTTACTACGCAACCAACTGTCTTTATATCTCTTGTTTGTGCTACCTTCTTTGCATTCTTGGCTCCTCTCCATATTAGCATTGTAAACTGATTACAGCACTGCTTATTTTGAATTCTCTGTAGTAACTGTCTTTTTCATTACATCTTCTCTCTTTATGTCTAACCTCTCCTACACATCTCTTTCTCCATTTTTCCCCCTCTACGCACAGCCCAGACACTTCAGGGTTACCAATTTATTGCCCCAAAAGCGCTGGGAATTTTGACAGACACAAAACTAATCCTAAACAAAACACTAGTAGAAAAGACTAAGCCACCTTCTAGGCAAAGGCAATCAATTCTCTCATTGGGTCATTCTAAGGCAGCATTACTTGGCCTATACTACATTTCTTTCCAACTTGCTCCCACCCCTAAATCTAGTGCTGTTTTTTCTGTAGGAATTTCAGATTTTTTTTGCTGCTGTGTAGAGCTCTTAAGACTCAGAGTATAAGCCTAACCTGATGGTTATGGGTTGCACATCTACCAAAGAGATTCAACAGGAAGCTGTGCCCACTGACAAATCCTTGGTTGGTAGGTGCTCACTCTGACTCACAATAGTTAAGGAAACACGACAAGAAGCAAAACAGGATTTAATAACTCCCTGGTCTGTCTGCAAGGCACGTTTTCTACAGTTAAAGCAACTCTAAGTTCTTTACATTCACAGGGACTATAAATAATTTCAGATTCTGCAGACAGTAAAACTTACCAATAACATTTTAGAACTACCCTGAGAGCTGATTTTAAGTACTGCAACAGACTAATAACACATAACCATTTCTTCCCTACTTAGTAATGTAAAATGTTTTGCAGAACATTCAGTGGATGTACAGTAATTATACCAACTGTTCTATTTTCTTGGTTCCTCGCATGAATTCTTCATAAGGTAGGAAGTAGACTTAAAACAGTTGTCCCATAATTGCGTGTGTGATGTGGGCAGGCTATAATGTGTTCACAAGAATGCTGTCACTAGCCTACCAAACTACCTTGTTCACTTAAAATAGATTTCAATTTAGATGCAAAGTAATTTCAATAGCTTCAAGCCATTAGAAGTTCACTGGAAGCTGGCTGTAAGCACTCTCAAGGGGGTGTGGAGTTCCCTGTCCAGAACACATGTGATCAGTGACTTACTCCCAGGACCACTATAACCTATAGCACTTGCTAGGGTGGCAAAACAAAAAAATCTAATCACAAAGTTAAAATATTTTTTGCATATAATTATTTCTTCTTCAACTGTGAAACTGCAAGGAAAATAATGCTGTTGTCAATTAGCTGAAATGCAGTTGCCCAAACAACTTTTTATGTAACAAGACACCGTACCTAAATTATTATTTGATACTGGAGACTGCCATACATCAGCATCTAAGACAGCAACATCCTTTGCCTCAGCAATCATTTTCTTCCAAGTCAGATGCACTTGAAATTTAACAGAAGTAAAACCTCATCTTAGACAGAAAACCCGGTTTCGGGGTAATCCCTTAAAAAAAGTATACACAGGGATGTCGGTGCATGACTTAACTGAGGTTAAGAACACAGTTTTCTTACGGAAGTCAGTCTGAATACAGACTACACATGCAAGGTCTTCAACATCACTTATTTAACAGTCTTGTGTTCCTCCTTGGTTGCTTTTAGCCAGCACTACCTTATCCTCACAGACACATCTCTCCCTGCTCCCATCCTCCCCACCCCCAATAGCCTACTACTTCTATGGATTATTTATGTAAAGAGTACATGCCCACAAGTGACACAGATTACAACAAATGCACAGCTAGGAGTCATCAGCTAGGAGTCATTCTAGCTTTCTCTTTCATGGCTAAAGATCCTCTCAAGTTCTAAAAAAAAAAAAAAAGCATGCCTGCCAAAATTCATGCAACTCCTCAAATTCAGAAGAACATGACAAAGTGAAGACCGAGATAAAGAAGGAATTTGCAATAGTAAAGGAGTACATTCACTATTTAGTATCACACCTTATTTAACCCCACAGTTGACCTCTCATGCAGTGGACTGAAGGCTTTTTTTGATCTTTTTGTGCAATAGTATGTCACATTGTCACTTTTTTACAGAAAATAAAAAAAACGGTAAACATCACTAGCACTGGCAATCTCTATAACTTCCACCATTTGGAGGCTTCCGCAAAAAAACGTTTGACAAGCTGTCTCACAAGCATAGACTGAAGGGTTTAAATGTACATCAGATTTACATATCACACAGTTGTTCATTCTGTTAAGAATGCTCACAATTTGCCAGGATTTAAATGTTGAGGTATCTGCTATCAGATTAATAAGTTGTCTGAAAAGAAGAGGATTTTAAATTAAGAATTCCAGTTATAATCACTATTAATTATCCTGATAACTAACAGAATACCAGTATCTTCTCCCAGTCCATGTAGCCCCTCTCCCAGGAGCACCTCTCTTTTCAGTTTAACTTTCATTGGAAAAAACAAAGAACAATTGATAGCTTTTTTTGCAGACCTCTCCATAACCTATTTCCAGACACTGAAATGCCAGCAGAGGTATGTATTGCTTCCAGTCATAGAAGTGCATTGGCTTGCAGTGCAGAATGCAAAGTCTCTCTCCAATGAGAACTGGAAATGTAAGCTTGAAACAAAACATTAGGGTCATTTTGAGTCTGAAAATAAACATTTTGGCAGTCTTTCTGCCAGGAGAGTTCAGTGATGCTACAAAGCAGACACACAGATCATACATAAAAATCTCTCTCCAGGTGACTCTTGGGATACGTATGGCCCAGTTAACATCTTCATTTTTAAGGAGGCGGAATTAAGGAGAAAGAGCTGAAGCTATTAGCTTCCATTTAAAAGAAACCCAAAAGTAAGCACCAAATGATTTACCTAACCAACAACGTGAGCGTCAAAAGGCTGTTTTATTTAGGGAACTTAATAGGCACACTTTTTACTTCTTCCTTTTGTTGCAGGCGAGGCACAAGCCATAGTTACCCGCAACGCCTTTTAACGTGTACCACGACGGAAAAGAACAGCGCAGGAAGGCGAGCACCAATTACACGTTACAGAAAACCCTGCTCTTACTCATCCCCGAACTGCGACGCGCACACATAGAGGCTCCGGCACCCGGCCGCTGACACGGCAGGAGCCACCGCCTCGCCAGCCGCTCCCTCCAGCCCGGCCCGGCCCGGCCCGGGGGATGCCAACCCCGGCTCCTTCCCCCGCCGGCCCCGAGGCGCGGCCCCTTTGTTCGGGGTGACGGCGCTGCCGCGGGCCGCGCCGCGCTCCGCCCTCCCTCCCTCCCTCCGCAGGTGCGGGCGGTGGCCGCGGTCACCCCGCGCCCGCAGGACGCGGCGGCGGGGACGCCACACCTGCCTCACGGCGCCGCCGCTCCCGCCGCAACAGGAGGCGGACGGACCCCGCCGCGCTCCCACCTGAGGGGCTCCGCCACCCCCTCCTCTCCGTTCCCCTCAGCGCCCGTGCGGGCGGCGGCAGGCCCGGGGCGGGAGGCCCCCAAGGTGGACGCCCGTAACCTTCAGGGAGCGGCCGGGTACCGGCCGCCGGGCCCCCGCGGGAGGAGGCTCCGGGCCGCGCCCGCCTCTCCCCACACCCCGGGATGGGGCCGGCTGGCACAAACCGCCGGCCAGGGGCGGCGGGGCGGCAGCCGAGCCGCAACGCCGACCCCCGGGCGGGGGAGAGCGCCGGGGCCGCCGGGAGAACCCTCCCGCCAGCTTCCCCCCTCCCCGCACCGGCGCGCTTCCCGGGCGGGGAGGGGGTCCCTGCGCTCTCGCCCTACCCAGCCCCGGTGGCGAAGCGCCAGCCGGCTACCCCCGGCCCACTTCCCCCCGCGC
>VUYV01000095.1:712078-744676 GCA_008711295.1 Anarhynchus alexandrinus | reverse complement strand
GGGGCGGGGCGGTGGCGGTTGGGGGAGGGGCTGGGCCGCGGCGGCGGCGGTTAACGGCTGGCGGCGGCAAGCGGGCTTTACCCTCGCGGAGCCACAAGCTCCGAGAGCAGCTCGGGGCCTGTTTCTGGCGGTGGCTGCGCTCCCAAGTGGGAGAGCGGCCCCCCAGCCTAGGTCAGCCCTGTGTGGCGGCTCTATCCCTGTATGGGGGCCGTGTCCCGCTCGTCCCAGCGGCACGTTAACTCGGAAGCCTAACGGTGGCAGAGCGCCCGCTTCTCCGCCTTTTGTTTCAGCCGAATCTTTTAAGCCTGACAGTGAGACAAACAGCGTAGCTTCATGTCCGCTCCTCCTTCCCCCCCCAGCTAATCCCCGATCTGGTGAATAGATGAGGCATGTTCTGCCATGGTAAGGAGATAAGTTCCTAACATCTGTCGCTGGGTTTATACACACAATTATTTTTAGTGGTGAACGCAGAACATGAGCTTTCCTCAAGGGTCAAGTACAAGCTGAGGAAAGGTTTAATATACTGAGTTTAAGAAGAATTATCACTGGCAGAAGGGAACATGAAGCACTGAGATTGTTAGGGGTTTTTCATAGTCATGGACTGATCTGTGCATGAAGGGTTTTACAGATGCCAAACAAAACAAGGAGATATGAGAGGAGAGTTTCCATGTTAATAACAATAATTCAGATGATAATAATGACGCCTTAATACTGTATCTTTCACTGTTAAATTATTTACCTCAGTGGGAGCATTGTGTAAAAACAGCATGATTTAAACTCATAACTGAAGCAATGTAATGTAACCTAAGCATAATAGAGAAATATGTGTTTTATCAGGCTGTAGCCATTCAGGGTTGACACAAATTGTTTTGATCCCTCTCCTCCTCCTCACAAGTACTTGGCTGAAGGTAGTTTCTAAGTTTGGAAATTCCAGTTTTTATCACCTCAGCTGGAAATCTTTGACCTCAATGTTCACATCACGCAGCCATTGTGCTCTATTTGCAAAGCAGGTGCACTTTTAGTCGTTTGTTGTTCTCCGTGCTCAGTTTTCTGCAATTTTTGACATCTTAGACATTTAGCCAGTGTTTAGTACATCTCCCTCTAGGATTTAGTTTTGTTGGCCTCACATTTCAGTATGAGCTAATTTTTGCATATTCCACAGAGTCTGAGAAACTGATAGCAGTAAAAGAGCAATAAAGATTCAGTTCATTCTGATTAAAATACCAAAATACACAATACAATTTACACAAAGAAATGTTGGATTCTGTTAAATGGAGGGGGGATGGAAAAGGGAGGGAGGAAAGCTGGTAATACTGAGTCAACAGAACAGCCAAAATAAGACAAAACATTTTGGATCTTTCATGACAGGGAAAAATGTGCATGCTAGCTATGATTAGCCTTTTCATGAGACCATGAAAATGTTGGAAGAATCTTAGCATGGCCCTGTAGGCGTATTGATTCACAGGTCTTCAAGAAATCCTGGCCCAACTTCTGCAGCCCTTTCAGTATCTGTATAGTGTATTACTTCTTAATATGTATTCCAGAACCCTTCTGTTGGAAGAGTGGCTGAGTCATAGTTAAGGTATCATTAATGCTGTGGTCTGCAGCCATTCAATAGTTCCTTGTGCACAGAGAAATCAAGAAGATTATGCCCTGTCTTCAACATCTGCATTCAGTCATGCCCTGAAATCACACACTTTTAAAAATCATTAATTGCAAAAAAGGTGTCACTGGTGGTTGACAAAATGCACATACAGTCACTCCTGTTCTCCCTCTCTTGTTCTCTTCATCTTTTCTTGACCAGTAACCGTACCACTTCCCTTCACATTGTGCGGAAGGGAAGCTCCATTGCTGAAGTCAACCAATGCTTTGTATTGATTTCAATAGCAGTTTGGATCATGCTTAAAAAGTATCAAAGACATTTTTTTTGTCTGTAGTGTTATGGTTCAGATCAGGAGCGCACCTCTGAAACTAACCTCTGATTGTTCTGATTTACTCTGCTTTGATTTGCATTTTAGAATGGTCTTGGAACAGGCAAACTGGATTTGTGTAGGATGGGACACTGAGATGCACTGCAGGAGTGCACCTCAGGCACTTACACTGCTGATGGGCATCCTGTGTGGGACCAGACTAGAGCTAGTCCAAAATAATCTCCCCCTGTAATATATATATAGTGTGGTTGCCAGTGCCTTGATACCAACTGTTTCACTCTATGGAAATGCCTGTTTTTCACCATGCTGCTTGTTAATGTTCATGGCCTTTGTTCTTTTGATCTCCCCTTAGAGCTATCTTGTTTAAGACAACAAAGTTAATTTTACTTTGAATTTTTGTCCCGTGGCCCAAGCTGCATATCATAAGGCAATAAAAAACAGTTTATAAAGTACCCTTCATCCTCTGTTTGTGAAACAACCCCTGGCACCTTGCCTAAACCAAGTGGAAAAAATGAGCTCTTTAACCCAAAAGTAACAAATATTTCCATGATAATGCATTCTATTAATACTTCCTATTCAATTGCTAGCAAGCGACCATAGTGAGAGCATCTCTGTAGCACCTGTGATGTCTTAGGACGTGACTCTGGCTCCTCCGTGTAAGAGAGCAACCGTTCAGAGGAGCATAGGTATTGCAACGACTCCACTCATTGACTGCATAGGAACTTAGGGCTGGGCAGCCCAAGGTAGCAGCAAGTTTGAATCGCTCACTGCTGTCTGGTGTTCAAATGCTACAGCAGGCACCTAAAACCATAGACAGTGAATATAGACATGTTTGCAATGTGGCCCTAAGGATGTACATAGTGATTGTCCTTTTTTATGTATTAGCATATGTGCCAGTACAGCTCTGCACGTAAAATACTTGCAGAGAAAAATTACAAAGTGTAATTAAACGGAGATGTAATCAATTGTGTGTTTGTAGTATTTGTATTATGTACCATAATACAACTAAGAAATCAACTAATACTGACAAGAATTTCATTTATTTTAAAAAGCTAAAGATATGGCGGACATGTCAGACAAAACATGTCCAAATCTTTGGGAAAAACATTGATGAGCAACTTCCTTTCCCAGAGAACAAAAAATACTTGCTGCCTTTACTTTAGCACATATTTTGTAGCACACAATATATATCTAAAGTATGCATAATTTAACACTGTGGTTTTATCTTAGATTTCCGTTGACATGAATGAATGAACCGCATTCTTTGGAAAATCACCTTATAACACATAAAACATCTATTCTTCCTTCAAGATCTCAATAAATCTTCCAGAGTGAGAGAGACTTCATTTTTCTAAGGGACAAAATAGAAAGGAAACAAAACCACTTACTGGTTTTTGAGGGCCACCCTCCTATTTCAGCCCAGAATCGATTAGCCTGGCATCTGCTGGGTCTGTGGGTGTGTGGGCTTTTGTGTTGTGAAGTATTGCTGAACTGAAATCAATACAGGGAGGTCGGATTTCCTGGTATTATGGGTAATTTCTTCTCTTTTATGCTGGCGGCACAACTGTATTAGAATTTATTAGCCAACGTTTTATTACCAACAAATAAGGACGCATGTAATGTATTTGTGATTTAATGGAGTTTCTAAGTAGCAGGACTGAAGGAAAGAAACCACCCGGCTCAAATCCACTGTGTATTCTGGGGAGAATCACCCTCCCAACAAAAGGAAAGAGCTAGAAACTTTCACCTGCACCAATTGTCAGAAATTATAAGTAAAAATGAGTGAAGTGAATATGGTAAACTATTGCTTGGCTAATTACCGACATACTCATACTTCCCAAGTTTGTAATTCTGTGTGCTTTTGTGTGTGTTTGTGTAAGGGATAGTTGAGTTTTAGGGACACACTACGCTTGAGGTATATAACTGACATGCCCAAGGGCAGACTTGCTACATAGCTCCCACTTTACACATCAGAGAGCGATGGCTGCCTTGAGAGGGTGGTGCAGGTATTGGGGGGTTGAATCTCCCTCTGAGTGTGCTGTTTCTCTCCAAAAACTAGCAGAAGATCTGACATGACAAAACTTATTTTGGTGCCTGCTGTTAGGCAGTACAACTCCAGGTCTTAGGGAACAGCCTACTGGGTTGGGATTCAAGTAAACTGATTTCTACGCTGTGCTGGTTTTGTCTGGGATAGAGCTAATTTTCTTCATAGTAGCTTGTTATGGGGCTATGTTTTGGATTTGTGCTGAAAACAGCGTTGATAACACAGGGATGTTTTAGTTACTGCTGAGCAGTGTTTACACAGCATCAAGGTCTTCTCTGCTTCTCACACCACTCCACCAGCAAGTGGGCTGGGGGTGCACAAGAAGGCGGGAGGAGACACAGCCAGGAGAGCTGACCCCACCTGACCAAAGGGATATTCCACATCATAGGAGATCATGCTCAGCAATAAAAGCTGGGGGAAGAAGAAGGAAGGGGGGGATGTTCAGAGTTATGGCATTTTGTCTTCCCAAGTAACCGTTCCGCGTGATGGAGCCCTGCTTTCCTGGAGATGGCTGAACACCTGCCTGCCGATGGGAAGTAATGAGTGAATTCCTTGTTTTGCTTTGCTTGCATGTGTTGCTTTTGCTTTACCTATTAAGTTGTCTTTATCAGAATCTATGAATTTTCTTGCTTCTACCCTTCCTATTCTATCCCTCATCCCACCAGGGAGAAGTGAGCAAGTGGCTGCGTGATGCTTAGGTGCCAGCTGGGGCTAAACCATGGCATACTCTCACAGCTTCACTAATCTGCTCTGATCTTGGCTAGTCTGCTGTCCATTCGTTTTCCATCCCAACCTTTATCTGCCTTTTATATTTAGAGATTAAGCTCTACGAGGTAGGAAGTGTCTTTCTTTCTCTATGCTTTTGCAGCACATACAACCCAGGGAATATTTTTGTGATGTGCACAAATAAACATCAGCTATTCTCAAAATAAAGCAATCCAGTCCAGATTCTGAACACTATAAATCAACACACACACACAAAGGTTGTGTGGGCAGTTGCTCCTACTACTTTTGCCCAATACAAGGACATCTTAATCTGTCAGCTGTCAGAGTAGCTCCCCATCATCTGTGACTGCCTCCAAACCTGGTGCACATGTCACCCTACACTTGCAAATATACATAGTCCCTAAAAACAAGGTAGTGGGATTACTGTAATAAGCTATTGGATAATGAGATACTTGCATTTGCTTAGCACTATCAGCTGTCCAAATGACATTATTCTCACGACTTCATCTAAGCTAATCATGGTGCTTAGCACTCATAGCTTTCTTACCATTTTGAAAAGATAATCCATCCGCGAATGCTTTGTGCCTATAGAGAAAGTGGAGTGAAGTGACTTGAATAACAATGAATCCAAGAGTAATGATGTTTGCAGTCATTCATCTTGTCATTCAACCGAGCTAGGAGAAATTACATTGTTCTAGTAGATGTCTAGGAATCTGGAAATATGAGATTTGAGGGTTACAACACGGTTCATGAGATATTAGAATAAACAAAAACATTATTAGGAACATAGTTAAGGAATTGCTAAATGTCTAAAAATATGCAGGCACTAAAATGTATAATACAATGTTTATTGCATGTATTTATAACAAGTCTTTGTAGTTTAATCAGCTTTGGGTTTAAAACGTAAAGTATGAAAAGCAGATTGCTTAACCAGTATAGAACGATATAAAATATGTAGTTTAGATGGAGTACTGTCTACCTGGAACTGACTGGTGTAACATCTTTAACTGGCATTTGTTGGGATTGAGCTCCTTTATGGTATTGTCTTTCCTGAAAAATATGTCCTTCCCACATGCTATTTTACTGAAATCTGTATTTGCCACTGAGTGCCATTTCTTTTTTTAGTCTGCATATTATATAACTCATATCCTGATATATATTCAATCAGAACACTTAAGCCTAACAATTGTCTCCAAACCAATATTTGTTTAAAATAATTCAAAGTAGACCTAAAGTCATTTTACTTTTCTTCATGAAAATAACACAAAAATATTGTAGAAATATTTTTTCTAATCTTAGAGTTGTCCATATAATTATATCTGTCATATTCTTCTTTTTATTTTTTTTTTGCTTTCCATAGCCTTCATCTTCTATTGCTCCTGTTTTTCATACTTTATATGGTTTCATACTTACTCCGTGGGTTTTACAGGTATTTTTACAGCCTTTCCTCTTGTGTTTCTCTATCTCTTTCATTCTTTCTTTCTTTGAAAGTTTCCTTCTTATTTCTGATGGGGATGTGCTATAGTGGAGTCAGGTAAACTGTATCTTGGTTTCTAGTTCTCTGGCTGCGGTCTACTTCAGGAGTCACTTCTTCTCCCCATCTCTCTGTTTCCCAATCTGGAAAAACAAGATAATTTAGCTGGCATCCTGTGTGGTTAGCTTTAACACATACTGATAGAAAGCTCCTTTAAGCACAATTATTCTCTTTCTCTATTTCCCCTCTTCTCTATCTCAGTTACCTCCTCAGTGCTTATTGTGATTTTCAGCTCCTCAACTAACTTTTAGCTCCCATTCTTCCTCTGCTTCTAACAGTAATATTTTCAATGTGGACCTTCAACATATTATGATTATTACTAATTCTGCCATATTCTGCAGATTATATGCCAGCTGCATTCGGTTTATCTCTGTCTTGAAGGAGAGTGTTGCAGCTCTTAAATGATGGGTTCCATTGATTTCAGCTGACTGATGTCAGTAAAGAACAGGAATGATGGTGCAACACTTGATTTTAGTTATAAAAATGATCAGAAGAGTCTTAGAAAGATGAGAGATGTGGGATAAGTGGCAAATGTTCAGTTACGAACACCAGTCATGGTGTCCTATGAAACCTTGTAAAGGGAAAATGTGTGCATGTGAAGCCAGCCCTACTGTTCATTCCCGAGGTTATTTAAATCATGGTTGCATGTCTCTAATACCTTTGGGAAATGACTTAGACAAGAACTACTTGGAGATTATAATGCTAATGTCAAGCAGAAATCAAATGTTAGCCAGATCTTGACTGTGCTCTGAAGAAAAGATATGCCCTGTCAGTGTCAATGAATTTCTACATCCATGGCCATTTGCTATGAACCTATTTTTTGATGTCTGTACAGCCTTTGGCTTTGAAGGATCTTAATCACTTTCAGTGAAGGAGTAGGAAACAGTCAAAGCCTGCCAGTGTTAAGTGCCTCAGACTGCAGTGCCAGAAGTGCTATTCAGTAAGTTGTGAAGTAAAACTGGTTCAGTCTGTATGGCTGTAGTGCAGTAAAATGCAGACACCAACATTCTGATGTTACTCTCAGGAACAAAATATTTACACTCCATAACTGTGGAGATGATGTAGAGAGTGAAGGAAAGATGACAATATTGTAGTATTTATGGGTTGTAAAGCCATAAACTATAGATCTTATCAGACTAAGCTATGGTTCATAAAAGCTAAGCAGCACTGGCTTTAGCCTACCTTAGATGGAAGAGCACCTAGGATAGATAAAGGAATTGTTTGAACGCTCACCATTTGTGATAAACACTGAATCACGTTCCCGTTTTATAGCTCTGTCACTACTGATCACTCTAAAATCCCATGGAACTTTGTGAAAGAACACAGTATTACCTCTGATCTCCTGATGAGGTATCAATTCAGATAATCACAGTGATACCTCTTACACATCCTGCAGTTCTAACTGGAACCACTGGTTTTCACCGACTGCCCCAGGCCCCAGTTTTGTATTTAGACTTACTGTGGGCTCTTATGTACCTGCTGTTTTCTCTGATCAACAGTTCAACTGAGGGCTTCTGGAAAGACGCAATTCTAAGAAAGTGCTGGAAGCAGGCCAGTGAAGATATTGGTGGTGATTTATTTTGATTTTTATTCTTTAGATGAAAAAACAGTCAAGACTGGATCTAGATTAATAGAAAAAAGCAACCCTAAAAAGGAACCAGAAACAAAAAACCACACCAATGTTGCACTGCATATGGAATTCCTGGAATCTTTTCCAAACTGCAATCATTAAAATGTATCAACAGTAGGCAAATTTTCCCTTGTTCTGTATTAAGTCTAGAGTATCTTCACTGAAACAAATAGTTTACATTAATTAATGCAAGAATGTGAATGGAAAATACATTGATCCTTTCTCAGAAAAAACATTCTTTCTCAGAATGTACCATTCCATGAAATGGAAAAATCATCAGAAATGGAAGAACTATGAAATTACGAAGTGTTATATTCATATGAATCACAATGTACCCAGGGCATGCATTGTGAAGCATATTATGGAGTCAGGAATTTAGCTAGATGCAGAAAACCATGAAAAAAATAGGCAAAGTAGTAATAATAAGGAATTTCTGAAGAGGTCCCTAAAGAAGCATACCAATTTCAACCCTTTAAAAGAGGATAATATAACCTCCAATTATTTGAGACTAAGAGAAGATTTTCTCTGGGGACAACTTGTTTTGTAACTGTGCTCATCAAAGTTTCTTCCAGCAGCATTTTTTGCTGAACACACAGAGAGTAATCTAGAGCAGGTGGGCATGAAGGATTCATGCTGTAATTCCTATTCTCTTTTATACTGATGATAATGCTTGGCCAGTTGCTGTTTTTTTTTTTTTTGCTGTGAACTGACCCAGTTAAACATTTGTGTATCTAATATGCCTGAAATGCTATAATTAGAACATTTTTAATTATACAATGCTCTTAACTCTTCTCTTGAGTGTGGTAATTTGATACGACAGTTCTGAATACTGGAATAACACCTTGATCTGAGGAGCTTTCTGACAATGCTTAAGCTGCTGTTTCTCATGTACGATCTTAGTCAATTTTACAATTTTATGTAGGTATGAAGGCTACTACTTGTCTTGGAATATTTGTCTTGTTATGAAAATCTGGCACTATCCCTATCCTGGAAAAATGATGCAAATTCATCTGCCTAAATACATACATTTGAGCACAATGGAAAAGGTTATTTTGTGTTTAAAAATCAAGGTGAATTTCAGGCTTATCAACCATGCTGGACTGTGACTACCTAAACTTCAAGTCCTCTGTTTATTTGCAGAACAGCTATTGTACAGACAAAGCAAGCAGTGACATGTTTTCTTCCATTATTTTGGAAGTGTCCTTTACAAGAGGGTCAGCAAATAATTTACTTTTCTGCTTGTTCAGGACATGATCAAACCCCTGGAGTCAGTATCAAGATCACAGAGACTCCAATGAGCTCTGGATTGGGGCAAATATTTATGAAAATTACTGTGAAAATATTAACCACTACCAAGTTGTGGTATGTCATATGTGCACACACCCATTCACATGATCTTGACTGAGTCGGTCTACTTACTTTATGTGGGCCATAGTACATGTTCTTGCCCAGCAGAAAGCATTTCAATACATTGTTCAAGCAAACTTAAGCTAAAATGCCTCTCTAGAAATGCTGAAAACATGTTTTTAAACCAGGTCATAGGTAAAGCTCATGATTATACCTATAGTCACTGAGAATGTCAATTTTAAAAATAAATGAATATTTAATAGCATAAGCCAAGCTAATAATTTTAGGAAAGTGTGATCTACCACAAGTGTGGAATTACATCATCAATTTACTTGATCACCTTTCACCTCCTTTGTAAAAGCTGAAAAGCAAATATATTTAACTCTTTCAGCTGCATTGAGTTTCCTTAAGTAATAAGCTTGACACCTATCTGTTTGGAGACAAATACTGCTTTTTGGCATATACCTTATACTTATCCTGGGATTCCTAGATCCGTATGTATTTTTCTCTGTAATCTGAGTGAGTCCACTGGACTGTTTACTTTCTACTCAGGTACCTACATACAAGTCCAAGATCATCTCCTTTACATGTTATCAGGCTTTCAGGCACTGCAGCATGACCGATGACAGCTGAAAAGAGAAGTATGCTGTAAGACACTGCCACACAGGGTTTATGTAGGAGACATGCTGTTCTTGCTGTAGATATGGCATTCCTCGGTGATCAAGTATCAAGCCAGTGCCTATACAAAGGTCCAGGATTAAACCTTGAACCTCCCACTGTCATTGTGCACTGATTCCTATGTACAAGGAGACTAGCAACATGAGGTGACCACAAAAGGATGCACAAATACAATGCAAGCATTATAAATAGCTATAGTATCTTCTCCCCTTCCCCCCGTTTAACCCCTGAGCTAGACTAAAAGCTACCTTACGGAGTGCTGCCCTGCTTTGTTGAGTGATTGTTGCTATCATACCTCCCCCTGCCTTTCTCCCCCAGTTAAATTCAGTCTTTTCCTGAGAGTGTTACACCTTCTAAAAAGATAGGGACAGACATTATGCCTTCTCCTTAGGACTTAGATCTGGAAAAGCATGACTGAGAGGGTGTCTCATCCCTTCTAAAAATTAACAGAGTTGAGAGGTGATATTGCTGTGCTTATCGAGCTTCTCAAGTTCAAACACGACCCCCTGGGGACCAATTTTGTGAGGGAGCAAGCCTTCTGACTTGCACAGCACCTGTGGGTGCTGTGGTGCAGGTGCTACAAGTAGGAGCCCTGGTTTCTTGTGGTGTGGATGGAGATGGAGGTACAGGGTGGGCTGCAGCCCATCTGTAGGCAGCAAAGTGTGGGTGAGTGGGAACATTAGTGGGGGCATGTGTCCCCAGTAGGGGTGTTTGCAAGAGCTGGTTGGAGTCTTCTGCTTCCCCTTTCTCCAGCTGGTTGAAGTGGCCTGCTTTATAGGGAAATGTAGTTTCTGTTCTCTTGTCCTCCCAGCAGGAGGAAGATGCTGCCAGCTCCCACTTACCTTCCCTGCTTGGTGCATGTAAAGGGTATAGAGGTCCCTCTCCTAGTCTGCCTCCTAGTCTGCCTCCTAGTCTGTCTCCCTCCCCCACCCTGTAGTGCTGCTAGCTCAAAGGCAGCAATCCTCTGTGGCTGTTGTGCCCTCTAGATCAAAGCAGCACTTTGCAAAGTTTCTTCTGGTGCTAAGAGGCCAAGCAGAGTAGGTGGCATGTTGCAGGGACTCAGTTTGCTCTTATTATCAGTCTGGAGTCTTCCTGCCTGTCTCAGGCTGATGTATTAAGAAGTTTGCTCCAGCTTTATTCCTGATGGAATTGGTGATTATGGGTGCAGCACGTTTCAGCAAAAAACTTTCTTTGAGCCTCTGGATTCTGTGTAAGGCCAGAAAGAATATTTATAAGGAGACTGATGATGGGCTGGAAATGTTCCTTCTCCTGGCTGCATTCTCCTTCCTTGCCATCCCAATGAGAAGAAAAAAAAATAAGGTCACAATTCTGCATTGAGATTATCCCTCTGCAAAATCATAGAATAATTTGGGTTGGAAGGGACCTTTAAAGGTCATCTAGTCCAACCTCCATGCAATAAGCAGGGACATCTTCAACTAGATCAGGTTTCTCAGAGCCCCATCCAACCTGACCTTGAATGTTTCCACAAACCACCTCTCTGGGCAACCTGTTGTTTCACCACCCTCACCATAAAAAAATTATCTCTAATTTTTTATCTCCAATCAAAATTAACTCTAATGAGCTCTAGGTGGGTATAGAAATCTGGATGCCTGAAACCTGTGGCAAGGCCTTGGTATTTATTAAGAATACACATACAAGATTGTGCATAGGTAAAGAAAACCTAGTTGTTTAACAAGCTGAAGATTGGGCTGCATCTCTGTATTTAATATTGAAAATACTTACTTATACAAAATCTCCCTCCACCCTCTTTCTGTCACAAGGCTTACAAAAATTAGATATTTGTATGCAAAACTCAACTAAAACAATTTTTTCTGCCTCCTCTTTTGAAGTGTAACACCTATGACCTTAGCAAGTTTTTACACTTTTCCTCCTCCAACTTTCCTGGTTGCCAATGTAAACACATGCCATTATATTTAGAACATTTTGACATGTTTTTCAGGTGCTGTGACAGCTACTTCTAGAAATGCTTTAATGGAACAGTTGCATTTAAAATACCAACAAAAACCATGGAGTGAAACTCTGAAACTTGTCCATTTTTGCATGGTAAGAATCGCAGATTAGGTGAAGGAAGGGTACGTGGTGTAAGAGCAGGTTGCCAAGATCGTTCAAAAACTGCTTGACTTTAAAAACAAAACAAAACAAAACAAACACAACACCAAAAACTTGGTGCCTGCATTATTTTAACACTTCAGAGGTTGTTTCTTGCATTATTTTAACTCTTCAGGAATTAGCACTGATTGTCTAATACTTTAGGTTATTTTCCATTCATTATCATTAGCAGGTTCATAGTATGTAAAGACAATTTCTTGCCCATAGGACTGGGAGAAAAGACTGTTTTTCAGAAACTGGTGTGAAACCTGCTATCTATACTCTCTCCTGCTGTGATATACCTTAAGTTGTTCCATGTTTCCCGCCCTTCCAGTAGCTAATTATATTTAAGAATCATTTTTGTAATAAGCAGATTAGCACAACTGCTCTGAGCTTAATATAAAAAGTCCCATTTGTTTCCATGCTTCTTTTTATTAATGCTTAACTAAAGCCTTACTCTGAAAACAGTGTCTTGAGTTTGAACATTGTGAAAACTTTTCAGCAGTGAATGTTCTTTGTGAATTGAAGTGTGAAGTATGAGAAGTTTTCAGACAAGAGCTAGAAGAGAAGCTGGGAGAATTTGCTTGCTACTTAAGTTAATACCTTCAGCTGGGACTTGCACCCTGAGTCTAACCAAGTACACCTGTGACACTTACTGATCTCTCCTTTTCACTCAGGCAGATTCCTACTAAAATAAAAATCTAAGTATTTTCTTAGTTGTTCTCTAGTATCATGGTGAAATTAGCTGACAGAGCTTGTGTTCAGCTCAAAAGAAAAGGGAATGGAAAGCCACTTTCTGCTCCAAAGGCCTCTGATGAGAGATAATTTCTGCACAATGGGATCTTCACGAATCCATTCAGTGCTGCCACTTTAGAGATAGCTACAATCACAGGTCACGTCTATGCTACAAGAAAAAAAAAAAAAGTAGTGTTTTGTTGTAGTGGGCATTGGTGTTCTGTGTCTCACATGCAGTGATATTCCTCTTTCGCTATTAATTTAAGGAGTCTTTCTCTGTCTCTTTTTTTTCACAAATGTTCTAGGATAAGCCACTTCAACAGTCTGTCAGTAATGCTCAAGGTGGTCCACTGGTCTCTTGCATGGAGAAGATACAGAGGGCGTTAAATGGTAACGAGCTGTCAGATAACTCAAAGTGTATTTCTTCATATTCTGTGGAAACTACCCATTCTTCTCTATTAGTGATGTTCTGCACAGAAGGGTTAAATGTACAAACACAGAGGTGGATATGACACACAAGACTTGTGATTCATCTTTGGGCTAAGCCTTCAGGCTATAGCTATTCTTAAAGCCTGAGAATAAGCTCTACCCAGCACAGCACTGGTTAATCATAGGGTAATAGTTGTCATTAATAACAAGAAGTTATGCAAGAGATACTATTTTCTCATTACCTAAATTAATCCTTTAAAGCAGGATAATACTGGTGCTACTTGTTGATCGTTGCAGCCTGATTAAATTACATTTCCGTTTTTTGCAGCTAAATCTTTGTTTTCTGTGATGAACAGATTGGAATCTTTAGCCAAACAAAAAGGGTAAGTTTGTTTATGAATAAATGCAAATAAGCAAACATGGCCCCAAGTCCAGTGAGGAATACCATCTGGATGGCTTGTCAACAAATTTTTTGTTTAGCTCAGTGTTCTAACGGAGGGTATTACTTGGAATGAGCATAACTGCCTATTTTGATTAGCCCTTTGTGGAGGAGGTTGTTGGGTGAAGAGAGGGCATGCACGCCTAGGTCCCAAAGCTACAGACTGAGGTAAATAGTTTTCAGCAAACCAACACGATAATGCAACGAGCAGAGCACAAATATATTGCCTGGTTGGATAGTTTTCAGAAGCTGAGCCAAGGAAGAGTTATTTTTGAAGCATCCCTGGCGTCTCTTCTCACGACCAAGTAAACTATACTCATTTCCTTTCTCCATGTGACAGAATTTTTATATATACAAGCCTTTTTTTTATTTCTTTTTCCTCTCTCCTCAGGCTTAACGCTCATGTTAGCCCCAGTGGGACTGCCTGCTACATAGCATCGAACATGTTTTATATAGAAGTTCAGCTGGAGAAGGATGGAAAGGTGGTGGATGTAACATTGGCTCACATTGGAGAAGCTCCTGTGGTAAAGTTAATTTTCTCTGTCTCTCACCTCCTACCTGGCCTCCAGCTGCTGTTTCAGAAAGTCTTTGGCTTCCTTTTGGTCTTGTCACACCTGCCAGCCTGTGCGTGACCTCTTTAGGTATCTGAATCTTTCACCTAAATTTGCAACTCAGTTACAGACATTAAGTACTGTAGTGCTAAATATTAAGATAAAACTCAGCTGACATGCCCACCTTCCAAGAATTTTGTAGCACCCAGCATAAATATTTGTATTCTCACATTTCAATGTTACAATATAGAGTAAATAACAAGCTCTTAAAATATTTTCCTACCAAGGTGTAGCGCAATGTATATTCCCAATGGATGTCTTGGAGCTGTTACGAGAGATTCTGTTTTCCTTTTGCATTCTTTAGGAGTATGTGCATTCCTACAGATGGGGATGTTTTTCTTGCAAAATTTCTCATTAAAATAATGGCAAAATATCACTCTGCAGCTCACATACCATGTTCTGCAGTTGTTCAGTGTTACAGACAATCCTTCAGATCAAAGACAACAAGCTGTTGCAGGGGGGGTGGGAAGCATAAACTCTGATTTTTATCAGTAAGTATCCAAATTGTTACATTAATTTGGAGTTAATTTAGTTCCTTTTTTTTCAGTTGCAGTCAGGCCAGGAATTTCAAGTTGTTCTGTTTAACCAGCACAGGGCTGTTGATCAGTGAGTGCTGGACAATACTAGGATATTATTAGGATAATAACATCCAGAGAATTTTAGCAGAGTAACTGCCAATAAAAGAAAAACTGGGAAATGTGCAAATTTTTTTTCTGGAAAGAGTTTATCAACAGACTATTTCTGTTAATTTTATCTTCTTCCACAGAGCCTTTGTTCTTTTAGTTATTATATTAATATTATGTTTTAGCTATTGTAACATTAGTCTGTTTTTTGTTGATTGGAGTTTTTTGTTGATTGGAGTTTTTTTTAAGCTAACCATTCAGCTAATTAAAAGTAATGGGGAACAATCTTATCTTTACTAATGAAATGCTTTTAAGAGATGTTTCACAAAGGATGGTAAGAAACATGAAACTCCTCTCATTCCTGTAGGTTTGTGATGACCTGTTGCAGCATCTAAGGTAAAGAATGAGTGCAGAGTCTCTTGTTGAATGGAATGGAATTCCCGAGTCTTGTGTTTCTCTGAATGTTGTAGAGAACTCAAGGCTAGAATGGTTTCAGTGTAAGAAGAAAGAAAAAAAGCAACAAAAAGCAAACAAAAAAAGCAAGAATCAAGAAACAATAATACAATAATATGAATCCAGAAAACAACAGAACTGACATGTTTTTGGGTTTTATTTTATATGGGAAGTTGGTTCCAGTGCTCCATATTGGAGGTTGGTGGTTGTTGTAACTGTTATTACCTGCTTCCAATCTGTAAATTCAAGGCTTAAACTGCAGCAAATATAATTTCAAAAATATAACGCCAGGCATTACTTATTTCTCAAGTCATTCCATTGAAAACAGCTAAATTGCATCTGCTTCAATGGAGCGAGGGGAGAGAGTAATCCCCAATACATTGGCTCTAGCTGCTGGTTGAACACAGCCTTTGAATTCTCTCATTTGTGTTGATTGCAAGAATTATAGAACTACTTGGACCTATAATTTTGGAAATGGACTGATGATTACAATTCAGAACTGACAGATTTTTCGATTCAAACCAGACATTACTTTTCCCCTTTTCCTTCCATCAAATACTAAACAGTCTTTCTATGGTCCTTATGCAAATGTCTTAACTACATGTCCTTCGGGTTTCTGTCACAGCAATGAAAGCAAGGTCATATCACATGGCCTGTTTTTCTTTGCAAATGCGTAGGAGGAGATGTTACTTTAATTTTCTCATGTACCAGTAGGGCATGGTATTTTACTTTTTTTTATTACCACATTTTGTTCTGTCTGAATAGTTGCTGTTCCAGGTCAGACCACCAGCTTTAAAAGTCCATTTAGAAGTTCTCCAGCCAATATGATCAAGGTTCCAGGTTTTACTAATAATGAGTATATTTAAGAAATTGGATTCTTATTTAAATACCTTGGCAGAACAGTTGAAAAGGAAGGTAGAGAGAGAAAGAATAATCATTGACCTTGTATATTTCATCTCTCTTCTATGTGGACTTGTAATCCGTCATCATTTTTTCCAGTCCCCTCTTTCCTCAGAAATGAAGTTATATTAGCTTTATGGGTGTCAACAGCTATGTCTTAAAGCCAACTTGTATTTGCCTAGGTTTTTTGACTCCCAATGATGTTAACTGCCAGCAATTTGGCTCTGAGCGATGGCATATAATTACCATTGGCACTCTGGGTACTACTTGTCTGCCTTCCTGTTTTTGTTAGGTTTTGGCATGAAGTGCAAAGTATCCCTTGTACACATCTTGGTGTAGTATTTTACTTAGTCGTAAGGCCATTTGTTATATGTGTAATGTTTCCTGTGAGTCTCAAAGTAACCATAAAATTATGATGAGCCAGCCAGCTAATGCATAGGCTGGTGCTGTGCCTGTGCCTGTACCTGCACGCCTGCTTCCCTCCCTTTTCCCTGCTTCTCCACTAGTCTGGTTGGAAAGAGTCATGGAAGAGCTGTGACCTGTTTAGGTTTCTGTTTGGAAAGGATTTGTTCCAATGTGAAAGTTCAGGCAGGCTTATTTGGTCTTTCTGCTGATCCACATTGCAGCCACATGTGCACGGAGAGGGAAGGTATGTCTTCTACAGTCCAGCTCTCTGTGTGACTACAGCACTAGAGAGTTCAGTAAGGCTTGTAAAATCCACTTAAGCAGGTGAGTAAATACCTGGTGGGTTAGTCCGAACAGAGCTTCAGGATATCCCAGCTAGTCAGAATCTGCAGGAATTCTGGGGTTTGAGCACTGTGAACCATTCCTGCACAAACTCATACTTGTCCCCTGTTCTTTTTTTTTTTGATTGATGTATCTATCAATTGTATTTAAGATCTGTCTCTCTCACAGGGTGCTGTGAAGCACAATGTTAATACAATCCTTGATATTTTGATGGAAAGAACAATGTACAAGTCCATCGTATTAGGGAAGTGTTACTACATGACTAGCTTTATTAGAAAATCAGGAAAAGTGCTTTGCAGCTGATGAGCTGTCAAATTTGTGTATCATGCACATCTATTGCTTTCAGTAGTGCATATTTAACCAGTGTTAGCTGTAATTACATTACTTTTTGCAACAGAGCTAGGGATTCATATTTCCTGGTATCTTCTAAGAAAACTTAAAAGCAGTACTGCTACTTGCCAGATCTGATAAGGAGGGGGCCTATGTCACTCTGAAATGGTGCTTTTTTTAGCAAGTTAGATATAAAAGGCTTATTATCCATCTCATTTAGTAGCGTGATAGCACTTGTTTCTTTTTGGTAGGATGAAGAACTATGATGCCTTTGGAAAGATTCTAGAAGACCTGTCAAATCTGTATCAAATTCCAGGAAACAGGTTGCAACTAGTTTTTACTTGAAAAACTTCTAAAATCCATAGCCTAGCTTTTGTTTACCTGCAAAAATAATAATTTGTCTTCTCTCTCCCCCAGTGAAATTAAAGCTAAGGGATACTTTGCTTTGCAGGCCCTTGAAAAAGATCTTTATTCAATGTCTTTTCTAGACAGGTAAGTTGAAGCCTACCTCTTTCTCCCTTTCCCTCCACCCCCACCCCTTCATTTCACTAAAAAACAAGTTAACTGATCTAATTATAGAGCAGGATGTGGAAGGCTAATGAGTTTTCTCCCACTGGAAAGCTCGAAGCCTTTCAGCAGTTTGCCAGCCCCAGGCACGCCAAACAAGATGATCTACTGAACTCCTGAGCTTTATCTAAGAGACTTGCTGGGAAACTGGTTGGTTGCAGAGCTTGGGAGTGTGTGCATGTGACCACCCACTAGGAGCAAACAGTGCATCTGAAAGTCAGCAGTCATGTTTAGATTTAGATTTCCCTGTGGTAGAAGTAAAATGTTCTTTTTGGGGTCCTGCTGTTTGGGTATCTCATTTTGCACTCCGGTTTTAGATTAGGAGTAGTGGATGCTAGCTCTCCTCCTATCTTTCCTTTTCTCTTTTCTCCTTTCAAAGAGTAGGGTTACAGATAGGTGGGGAACAGATTTTCCCAAACACTCTGGTCATTGTACAACAATTTTCATTCTTTTCAGAAAATCAGAGTTGAGGGCAGTGCTTTCCTTCTGGATTTTTGAAGCACCTTTTCTCATATCTTGCTTATTATGTATTCTTGTCAAGCATGGCCTTCTGTAACTTGAAACACACTCTTGGCTTATTTTTGTACAGTGTCCCCTTATGAAGCATACTAACTCCATGAACACATATCCTTGCTGGTCACTGATATCTCAGTAAATAATATTTATGAGTTAAATAGATTATTTGTCCCTTCTGTGGTATAAGTTAACGTACTGCAGAGTTTTAATACACAGCTATGTAATTGTATGGCTGTATGTATTCAGACGTACAATTACATTTGAGGTTAGAGAATGGTTCTGTTTGAGTTAGTTCATCCAGGTTATTTCCTTACTCTTTGCTCAAGCTGCCACTCCAATATTTTTGTCCCCCTTAATTTCTGGTAAATAGCAAATCAAATTGCAACATGAAACAGCTCAGATACAGGGTTGAAACTGGACGCCCAAGTCCTAGGAGTAATGCATGAGTGGAATGATGGTGTGTTGGAAGCTGTCATAACAAATGGAGACACAATCTACTTCCAAGAAAGCATTGTCTCCCTTTGATTAAGGGTGCAAATTATCCTTCACATTAGCCTAGCTAGCACTGTAACTCAGGAAACGCTAATCAAGATGTGTTTTGAACTAGAACACAGGATGTAAACAGAGTTACTGAAGTACTTCATGGAAAAGTAGGACACCTGGTGCCAAGAACTGGAGGTGATGTTTTTTTTCTTTTCTTTCTTCATGGATTCAAAGAATTGTAATAAAAAACCCTATTGAGTTGATCTTTACTTACAGTAAAGGTCCTCTGTTATCCTCTTTATCAGGGAGTGTAGTGATAGGATGAGGACTAACGGTTTTAAACTGAAAGAGGATAGATTTAGATTAGGTATCAGGAAGAAATTCTTTACTCTGAGGGTGGTGAGACACTGGAACAGGTTGCCCAGGGAAGTTGTGGAGGCCCCATCCCTGGAAGCGTTCAAGGCCAGGTTGGATGCAGCTTTGAGCAACCTGGTCTAGTGGTGGTGTCCCTGCCCATGGCAGGAGGGTTGTGACTAGATGATCTTTAAGATCCATTCCAACTTTAACCGTTCTATGATTCTATTATAAATAAAACATGCTGTGGGGACTTACTGTGTCTGTATTCTCAGATAGTGTACAGACATACAGAAGGAGAAAATACAAAGAGGCCAGGTTGTTTAACAGCTACTGCAGCAGCCTAAAATCAAAGTCAGCAATATTCTGAGGTTATGTGGGAAACCACAGTTTGGGAGTAACCGTGAGGTGACAGTGGTAGTAACTGAGATAATATTCATGTTGCCTAAAAAGCAAATACATTCAGTTGCTAAGTATTTGGCTGATGTACGCTGTCAGAAGTGAGCTTTAACCATTAATGTGTTATAGTTCATAAAAGTACTTCTAATACATGCTACTGCTATCCTGTTGCACAGCTTGATATGAGCGTCCCTTATGAAAGCATTACAACTTCCCTTCTAGTTCAGACCAGTCACTGAAAGCTAGCAGTTCAGCTACTATTTTTAAGGCTGGACAACAGGTTATTGTGCAAGAGATAGAAACTTAATCTAATATTTTCCAAGATGTCTGATGACTTTATACACTGAGGGTTTAGCTCTTAAATGCTGGCTAGGAAAATGCTGTGATTTGAACATGTACTGTAACTAGAGCTGTGCTGTTATGAGGAATCCTTTTCTGCCCATCTACACTGCTCTTGGATTATTTTTTTTCCCCTTTGTGTCAAGATGCCTAACATATTTCCTCTATTGACCTGTGTAGTAACCATTTTTCTTTATTCCTCAGGAACTCCTATGAACATTGAATTTTACATTTCTCCCTATCAAGTTTTGGAAGCAGAACTAAATCCTGGTAAAGCTAGAAACGCAGAAATAACTAATGATGTGATAACTTTTTCAGCACTACCTGTTTCATTAAGCAAAGTTCATTAATGAAACTCAGAAATAAGATTTAAAATCCTAGTTTAGCAGAATGATGTATATGATGCACTGTAGCACAACTATAACGTACACCAGGAAACTACTTTCCCATTTCTTGGCTGTTGACCTAAATTGAAGTGAGAGTGATATCAAACAAAATAACTGCCTAGCCAGCATGAAAATGACTGGTGGTTGATTGATCTGTTTCATGGCATGTCCCAAAAGCAGCTTTGCTGCTATCACCATTGGGCAACTTTGGCTGTTTAGGTGTGGCCTGTGCAAGCTTCTCCTTGCTGCCCAAGCCATTGGGGCTGCCAGTTGGACCTCATCTTTACCTCACCATTGCGCATTTTGCATGCATAGGGTTAGTCTACACTGACATGGGGAAAATGATGCAGTTCTCTTTCTCCCTCAGGTTCCCAGGTATGTGGAACAAAAACAGTTGTGACTGTTGAAGGCACAGATACACTCCACAAACTTCCTCTTTCTCCACTGCTTGTAGATTCTCAAGCTGGAGAGGACGGGTGAGGCTCTGGACACTTCTCAACACAGAAATTTACAAGTCATTGGCACTAACCTCAGGATAACTTGCATTTAACCTCTGCTAAAACAGGAAGCTCTGTTTTATTAATGGCATTATGCTCCATAGCTACACCCTCCATAACCTGTGGCTTTTACAGTTTTCCCAAATGGACTTTAAAGTTGTTGTGTTCATATTTAACTGTGTTGATTGTATTGAACTATGGATTTATTCATAGACATGAAGCCAGAAGGAGCCACTGGAACAATATTACTTAACTTCCTAGTATTCAACAAGCAACTCCAGTTTAGTTTCAGAATAAATAAAGCACACATTGAGGGATATTACACCTTAACTATACAAAATAATTTGTCATCCCACCGTGGATACTGACACCTCATCTCTCTCTACTTCAGTGCTAGGCTGGAGGGAAAGTCTGAAGTCATTCTCCAAAATGAATCACTGTAAAATGATTTATAGCAAACATCCCTGTGCACTGGTCCTTGGTTTCTGGTGGCTCACTTTGGCTTTCTGCCAGTCTCAATATTAACCTTTTTTAAAATATTAAAGGCTATAGTTGCGTTTATAAAGCAAAACTTTTCTCAAGACAGAAAAAGTATGGAACCTAGTAAACCACCAGGGACCTGATAGTGGCCTTGCATGAAGAGTCCTTGTTATGTGAATTTCTGTAACAAGCTTTCATTCTGACTTGGGTTTTTTTTCCAGCCACCCTGTTTTTTTGCCACTGACTGATGAACTCAGCATGGATTTGCCAGCGTTTTTTGTGTTGAAGTTTCACCAGCCTATTCCTATGTCATCATCCAGTATTGAAGAGATACAGAGGCTCACAGGCATGTTATAATTGTTTTTAAGACTAAGTACTTCTGTCACTATGCATTGCTTATTTGCTGTTTATTTCCCTGTGTTAATGTTGTAAGAGGAAAAACTGGTTTCTGGGACAGAATGTGTTCTGTTCGATTAGCCCAAGTGTAACGTTTTAGCAACCAGTGCAAAACACAAAAGTTCTAAGAAAGATATGACAATTGCAGGCAAAGCTGTTAAACGCTTTACCTCAAATTCCCATTAGCAAAAAAGGGAATAAGAAAGGAGATTTTTTTTTCTTTTCAAAACATTTGGTTTGTTTTTAGTATTAACTTTCATGTACAGTCATAACCTACATGCCAATAAAAAAAATAATCTGATTTCAGGAATTCAGATTACTGGCTTGACACTAGCTCCTCTATATGAGCTGATTGTTCAGTCTACCCTTAAAGAAAAATGCAGTGAAGTCTTGTCTCCACATAAATACCATTTCTTTGTGGTGAGTATAGTGTGCATTTGACAAACACTCTGCCCTTGTGCAAGATATGTACTGAATTATATTTCCCCATAAGCAAGCAATGCAGACTTCCCAGAATCCCAACATTATTTAAATGCTCTTTAGGAAATAGTTCAAGTTATTTATGAAACAATATTAGACCCTTTCAAGTAAGTGAGCTTCTCATCCTCATTAATGAAACACTGTGTGCATGACTGCTGAAGTCATACTAATTTGTCTGTGTGTAACCCAAATATTTACTCTTCTAAAAATTGCTCAGAATTTCATCATTAATTCCTTAAAAAGAAGGAAACTTGTTGGCTGGTGTGAGGAGCAAGTCCCAAGATGGTACTTACCTAGATTATTGAGGTCTTTATTGTGCTGCACGTCATGCTGCATAGTTGTTTTAACAAAAAAAAAAAGATTTCTTGATTGGATAACACTGAGAATACTAATTCCCTTGAAAGGAACTGGTAGAAAGAAAAGTGTAAAGTGTTAGAACAGTGATGTCAATTGCTATCTAAAGCCATGGTTGGTTAACTGTAGATGGCTTCCCTTTTAATAACCGTTTCATTAAAAAATATTTAATTTAGGCTGCATTAGATGTAGAAGAAAAATTTTAGAATAGAATATGGTGGCTAAGATGCTTTCTGCCAGACTTGTGTACAGAGCAACAACAAGACAAACTTCAAAGATCTACTGTTTTGCTAGGAAACATTAATTTTGCAGTTCATGGCAACAAAAGAAGAGGGCACTTCTTTCTCTTCTACTAGCAGTGTTAGCAGAGCCCATTGCCTACGTAATTCTTGGACTTTGAGGTGGTGGTATGGAAGATAGTAGTAAGTTTACCACATGCTAAAAAAAGGTTTAGCAAAGCTCTCCTCTATAAAACCCGTAAGATGGGATGAATTTTCCATTTCCATTAGATACACACAAGAAGTTCTGTAACTCTTCAGCAATTCCCTAAAATAGTACTTGCTGGGAGATTGTTTTGCTTCTGAGTTTAAAGATTTTATTTCCAGAAATAAATTACTAAATTGAATTCTAACCTTGAAAGGAATGTAGGGGAAACCTTTTTGCTCCATGAACACACAAGGAAAAGCTCTTTTATTCTGCTCTTCAACTTTTCTTAATGTAGACCCTGCTAATTAACTGCCCTGCCCTGTTCTTAAGGTGACAGTTCCCATTTGGCATCCTGAAATACATAACACAATATTGTAGTTCTAATTTTGTCATAGAATCACTGTCAACATGGACACGTGGCAAATTTTTCCTACTATCTCCTCCTTGTCAAATGAATCACCGGGAGGTATTCTAACCAAACTTGCTTCTCCAAAGGAAGCAGTAGTGATGGACGGAGGAACAACATATGATGCCCCAAAGAGGTTTCAGGCAAACCTGCTATCCTATTTGTTCAACTGTCAAGCAGCACTACTATGATATTCTAGTGCTTGTTTACATTTCTATAGCCCACGGGGCTCTTAAGAGTAGTTGGAAGAATTGGTGGCACTTGAACTCCTGACCACTTGGCTCTAGGTATATTCCTGTAATTTGGATACATTTGGGAGGTAGAGCAGATCTCATTTAGCTTCCTCTGAGGATTCTATTTCTACTGAAATGCAGAGGGACGTGATGGACATGCTAGGAGTGTGTCTTCCAAAATTATTTTTGCTGTCAGATTGGGCAGTTGCCTGATAACATCAAGCTTTATTTTCTTGTTTTCAGGGCTTGAAATATCACTATATTTGTTGTTCAGTCTCTTCCAGATTGCCCAAAGCACTGTTACTTCATAAACAAGGGCTCAGAAAAATCAGATTTAGCAGGAGCCTTGGTCAGTAAAATCCCATTTAGCCATCCGAAGTGTGTGCCTGGCGTAATAGAGATTCTTCGACATCAAGTGGCATATAACTGTCTTATTAGCAGCTGTGTCTCTGAGAAGCATATAAATGAAGGTAAATCATGTGGTTGGAAGTATTGGCAGAGTATTAGAGAAAAACTAGCTTCTAAGATGGGTGTTAACAGATATACTGCTGCTTTGCCAAAGCTGTCATTACTTGTAGGATATTTTAAATGATAAAAAAATCCTTAATTCTAGTATTACACTCTGAATATTTTTTAAAAAGCATCCTAGGCCTGACACTTCAATGAGCATAAACTAAGTTGCCAAAGTAATGAATAATTAGGTTCTACTGTATCAGTATTTTTTAAATTCTGGCATGTGATTCAGCCAAAAAGAGCCCAGCTTCAACGTGTGGATATCACTAAATAGTTATTTTATTTCTAGATGATTCAGAACTGCTTTACTTTGAAGTGGTACCACATGAGAACACCAGCTTTTGTGTCTTTTTCCTTCATCCTGTGAAAGAGAATTTAGCCTGTGGTATGTGTGGAATAATTGATACTGTCCTTTTTATTGAGCTGACAAGGGACTTGATTCTATCTAGGCTCTTGCACTATGCTTCTCTGCTACAAATACATTCTAAGGGTGACTCTCAATGGTGTGCAACCACGAAAAACACAAAGTAGCACTTGTGTATAAGTTGCTTACTAAGAAGTGTTCTGTATTCAGCATAAAACATAAATGCAAATATTCAAGTCCTATTCTGTCTTGGCCAGCAGTTAGTTAATAAATTGTAACATCTACTATTTCTGATTTAAATATATTAGGAAAAAGCAAGTCTTATGCAAGAGCATTGCTGCAAGCCCCTTCCCATCGACTTCAGTCTTACCTCACTTGAAGCACCAGAATGAAAGGACAGTTTTCAATGTTTATAAAAATGTTTATTTTGAAATACTTATATTGTTCTTTCTTAGTGATAATTGATGTTATAACCTCCAGAGAAGTCCAATGTCACCTCCATTTGAATCCTCAAGATCCAACTCTAAATTCTAGTGATGACTTCATAACAAGAGCTGTGAAGCGGTAAGTAGTTTTATTTCATTTCATAACAGATATCCATTTAGTGGAAATATCATGTGCGTTCACAATGCCATAAACTCAGCAACCAGAAAACCTCACTCTAGTAAAAAGTTATATTATATAGCAACAATAAGTTATTGTCTTAAGTATCTCTTTCATAAATTCTAAACATTAATAGTGATAGAAAGTGTTTCTTTCTAGTAGAAAGCACGTGGGGCAGGGAAGCACTTTTGAATGAAGAGAGCTTTACCTCTTATAAAGATGCTTTTTTCTTTTGTAAACATGCTTTTCTGAAGACTCTAGCTGATGACAGTCTCCTCACTGGTATAACTTAGAACAGCATGGAAAGGACTTTTTCCACAGCTACCTAATACCAATCAGTGCTTCTTTTCAGAAAGTGATGTGTATATGGCATGTCTACAACACTGCCTCTGGCTTGTTTTCTGAAACAAATTCCAAGAGAGGCAAGTTGCTGTGATATATGAACACATGGTAGAGAAAGGACTGAGAGCACCAATTCATTTGGCGTAAGCTAGTGTATCTATTTGATGACAGCAAGATCAATGCAGGCTGGATTTTGAACCTCTTTAATCAGCCTGCCCTGTCTTAAGTCACAGGATACTAGATACTATTCCTGGAACCAGGTAACTCTATTGTTAGAGTGGAAAACAAAGTCCTCTACTGCAGACAGTGTTTTGGAGAATATATGCTCTCTACCTGTCTTATACAAAATGTAAAAGTTACAATTACAAAATTCAACAAGAATGAATATATTTCAATATTATTAGTTTAGGTTTTCATTAAAAGAACCTTTATGACTTTTGTTTGTTTGTTTGTTTGACCAAACCCTCCCACTCTTTCTATTAAAGCTTCTTTGCACAGCTAAGTTCAAAGTTCCAGCACTTGATTTCATTGTGTCAACATGTTTCTGGTATAGCACATATAGTTATATTGTAGCTACAATGTAACGCCTATTAGGTTGCACAAGGCAAAAAGATAGAACGAGGTCGAGCTGTTTTCCACCGCATGTATCATTCAGGTGTCAGCCACAGTTTAAAAATAAAGTGCGTTGAAGAATGGATGAAGTCTGTAGTAGTGACTAATGTTTCATTTCCTCCTCCAGTTGCATGTCAGTCCCCGTTGTCATGAGAGCTATCTTCAGGAATGCTGCCAAGGTGAAAGCTGATAGTGAAACACAAGATGTGGAAGCAGCCATGAAACAAAAACCTGAACCACCGTGTGAGCAAATTACAGATTCGAATAGTCTTGAAGAAAGTCTGTCTGTGGCTGGTCAGGAAGATTTGGTAGTGACAGATCCGCCAAGTATTGCAGACAGCCCAAAAGAAAATCTCTCTGCAGCCAAACTGGAAACTCTGGGTGATAACATGGAAAAAAGTAATCCCATAGTAAGCACAGAAACTTTATGCAGAGTGGAGGAAAGTAATTCCACTGCGAGTACAGAAGCTGTTATGACAGATAAGTAAAACACACAATCTATTGTTTCATAATCAAACAAGAAAGAAATATTTTCCCTGGCGTAGATTGCTTTTCCAGAAGTAGTTGGAGAGAACTTGGCAAGCTCACTGTCTACTTAGTAATTTGTGAATGGAGTTTCCTCTTTGCACACTATTAAATACATAGAAGTAATACTCTTGAATTTGCATTTTTAAACTTCCACATTTGGAAAGTCTAACACTGCTCTAGTAACCTTTCTTTGTGTCTGCACCACATTCTACCACAGTATGGAAGAAATTCCTGTCTAACATACATATGTGATAGAGGCTATAACATAACACATGCACTTGTAGAAAAGTAAGGTTTATCCATGTTAGCATTATGCTAAATAAATTGAGAAAAATAAAGTTGCTTGAACAATTTTGTACATATGTAATTAATACAGACAGCCCTATTTGTCCACTATTTCAGAAACAAGTTCAATAAGAGACTCTTAATTGCAGTTCTTTTTTCCTCTAATGCAGGAGTGGTACTGAATGGCAGCCAAACTTACAGTTCAGCAACTCCATGGCAGGATAACAGAGCCTTTGCAGGACAATAGAGCCTTTACTAAGAAAGTTGTAAACTCAGTCTCTGAAAATCAAGTAATTTTTACCTTAGCTTTTTTCTGGCCTCAAAGTATAAAACTGTTTTGTGATTTTTTTTTTTTTAAAGTATAGTTAAGTCGGCTGTTCAAAATTGCAGTTTGTCTCTGTCTAGACCTGCTTTGTCTCAGACATGAAGGAAAGTTACAAGCAATTTACAAGTAAACTCCTAACTTACTGTAAATCTGTTTAATTAGTGTAAAACAAAGATAGGCATTCACAAAGAAAGACTTCCTGACCAGAGCGATTTGCAACCACAGGTAAGGCACGCAACAGGAAAAGGAGTCAAATACAGAATATTGGCACAGAAATACAAAGTTGTCAGAAATATGCATGTGTGGCTAACAATGTGTTTCTAAGAGAAGGAGAATAAGTTGAAGAGTTTGGGACAAACACTATGGAAATGAGGCAAAGAGAGTTCAGGCTAGAGGGACTGGCAAAATAAATACAAAACCACAACGAAGTTCATTAGACTGGAAATGTGTTCAGTGTGGTCTAACAGGGTAAGAGTAGATGGCCTAACAGTAAAACAATAGAAATGTCAGTAATTCTGCATTTGAAGAGAATGGTGTGTTTTCAGCAAAAGTGAAATAAATAGAACTGTATGAAGAGGAAACAAATAGTTTTTAACTGTAAAAGTGCACTGCATAGTGGTTACAAAAGGGAAGAATTTGACAAAAGGTAAGAAATTCCTATATTTTATATAGTGACTAGAGAGTCACAGCACTCTAGAAATCAGCAGCAAATCCTGTTCTATTTTGCACAGAGTTAGCCTATCATCAACAGCAGTTTGTTCTGCAAGAATAGCTTCTCCACAGCACTGGGCATTTATTTTTTAGGTATTAGAGGGGACCTATTGAGAGGCTATTTAAGGGACCTGCTCCATTTCCAAACTGCTTCCAAAGAGAAAGTGAGGGTGAAATGATAGCTTCTGACACAGAACAGAAACATGTTTAGTAAATCTTTGTGAAGCTTTAAAAGTAATTTCCCCTTTCTGTGCAAGTTATATTCAAGATAGAAAGCAAGGGTTTTTTTTGCCAATCATAGTGAAGATTTACAGAAATTACGTCTACTGGGGAAGTATCAAAATGATATTTTCCTAAAATGAAGTGATGCATCAGCCTGTACATGGTCCACAAACTGAGAATCAAATCCAGCTGAGATAATTTTAAATACCATGAGACAGAAAAACTAATGTTCTAGTTGCTGGACATGATGGAGTATATCCACTGATAAGCCCAGTTGCTCTACTAGCCATATAGTCTGCTTTTTAACCCAAGCGAGGGTTGACCTTTCAGGATCTGTGCAGAGTTTTGCCTTGCTGCACTCAGACTGCAAGAAACCAACCTCACCATTACTTCCACAAATGTTTTCACCAAAGCTGCAAACATCTTTGTGTTTTCCAGCTTTAACTTCATTGTACTCTGTCCCAGCTGGAGCTGTGTGATTAAGGTCCATGTCCTGAACAGAATCTAAAATGTGTCCGAGATGCGGCTGTTGTTCGATAGAATTCAGATACTTAAGCACATCTTCTTCATGCTTTCCAATCACATCGAGAAGATTATTTATCTTACTTAAGGCAGAATCATGTCCATTAAGATGACACCAGGACAAGAGAGCACTGAAAAGTGAAGGAAAAAAAAAAGTGATTACATGTATCCACACAGACTTCCAGTGGTTGAAGGGAGATGGCAACACGACAAGATATCTATACCATATAAATGTATATATGCTTCATTCACAGTTTCTGGGAAATTCAAGCTGTAGAACTGAATATTAAGCTTAAAGATGTAGATTCAGATAATTTTCAAAGAGCAACTGAAGGTCTATTTCTAAGAATGATCACTCTATACCCAGGTAGGCAATTCCCTGTATTCAAGACCTGAGAATTCTCAGGTTGCTCACTTTGGACAGAATCACAATCCACTTTTTTTTTTTTTTAATTAAAACAAACCAAAAACTGCATGCACATGCCTCCATACACACCCTCCACATACATACAACCTTAAAAAGTTTGTAACTTACTTCAGGGTTCCTCTGAACTGGCCACAGGTAACCATCAGCTCAGCACCATGTCTATAGCCTTGATTGAAGCCTTCCTGGAGTGCAAGTTCTTTCCCAGCCTCAATTCCATCCCTATAGCCTTCCTATAGTAGGAGTGGTAAAACAGGCTGTTCACAATGTGAAAAATTTGACCTATGACCATTTCACAATAAAAAAGTTTGAACAAGTTTTCAGTCTCTTAAATTACAGCTTCTAAGTTTTAACATCCTCCCAGCTACACCCCCACTGCCAAATCAAAACATGCTTTTTGCAGTGCATTATGATTTACTGACTTATAAGATCCCGTTCTTTTCCAAAAGGATCCCCAGAAAGGTCAGAAAATGAGAAAAGTATTTTTAGAAACATCAAAAAATAAGACAAATCTGCAGGAAAGCATGCTTGCTTTTGTGATGACCAACTCCCATATGAAAAATTCCTGCAAGAATAGCCTCATATAGTTTTCTAGACGTTTAAAAGTAGATATGCTGCAAAACGTCCCCTTCAGCAGAGGTACTCTCCTGTCTGTAATCCATGTACCTGGTTTCACAAAACTAGTTATTGAGCCTTGCTACTCTATTTGCTGGATCTCACTCAATTCAAGAATTACACAGGGAAAAATGATGGTGATGGGAAGTGGTCACATGTACACATAACACTGATTGTTTCTGTAAGAAACAGCTAATGATTGTAATGCAAATTAATTTCTTTATATTCTAATCACATTACCATATAATGTAGAATAATTCTTAACTTTTTCCACGTGAAAATTTCAATTTGTAAGAGTGAAAATGTCTATTTGCTTATGAGAGAAGAAAACTGGTTGCTAGAGAAATAGCTGGGAACAAGAATGTTTCTTTATTTTGCCCAACATACAGCTCTAGCCTCAATAACATTTTATGATTTTGCAGTATCTACTCATAAAATACCAGCGGGATTTGGGTACGAACACTAAACAGCCCCTTAAGAAAACCAGTCTTTTCAAGGGACTCAGATGCAGGAAACTTTTCCTTGGAGAATAATACAACAGCTCTGTTGTAATACCCTTCCCCATCACCAGCCTACACAACAGCTTCCATTCATGTTCTTCAGCCAAATGCTGTTCGCCCGTGAGCAGACGAGCCCTACTGGCCCCACTCTGAATGATAATGTATCTGCTGAAGTAACCTGGGTTTATGTACTTGCCTTGTTCCCTGTAGAATTCCAGGGAGGGAAGGGCTGCGGAAACCAGCAGTCATAAAATATATTTTTCACTAGGAGAATAAATAAGCCAAAGAACTACCTGGACCGCAATGTCCAATTGTGGTTCCACATGGGGTCACACATCTTAAATCTGACTGATGAAGAACTCTACTTAAAAACCCAAACATCTCATATTTCTTTATTAGCACTGCTTAGCTGTGTTCCCCTACATTTTCTAGTGGTATACCTACAAGTATGAAGCAAATAGCTCACATCAGAATTTAGCACTGCCTTCTACAAATACACATGGTTGTACAGAGGGAGCCAATGTCTTTTGGTAAAACAGTACTTTTCTCTGATAGACTACTAGGATGGAGTTTCTGTAAAAGCCTGCTACATTTCCCTGACATTCAGGAGAAATTAAGCCGCAATAACTTTTAAGCAGCCGCTCTTAGTTCTCCCTTTAAATCAGCCATACGTATATCAAGGTATGTATCAGTAAATCTAAAATTGTTAGAAAGACTGTTAAATCATTGTTATAGAAATACCTTCAATCTTTTTTTCATGGTGCTGTTCCACTCTTTCTGTAGTAGATACATCTCATCTGCATCTTCATCAAATATATCCTCACTGGATCGGCTAACTGCAACTTTTACCCAGGACATAACAGCAGCGATGACAATGACCTCTGTTTGTGTAGTAAAAAAATACTGAAAAGCTCTCAAAAGTCTTTCTGGCTAAGTGTCAGATTAGCAGTATAGGCAAAAAAATGTGAGTTCTGAAGAGAAGTCACGTACGGAGCTGATTATTCAACCTGTACATTCATTTCCACATGGAAGATGGATGCTGTTTACCATCAGGGTTCATCTGTCAAGAGAAGACAATCAGATCGTCAATTGTAAAGCAACTTTTGTAATTTATGAGGACAACTTAAGACAGGAGTTTCTTCCCTTCTTATGGCAGTGACATGCATATGCATGTCAAATTAGCATTTCTAAATGTTGCTAGTACACCAACAGCAGGCAGAAATGACTTTATGACTTGATTCTGATAGCACCTGAAAAATAGCCCCATATAGCCTCCATGTGATGCATTAAGTTATACGTGTAGGTAATTGCCTGCAGAGTTAATAACTAGCAAGCATTTCACCTTTGATTTTCAGTTTTCTGGTTACACCAAATACTTCAGCATCTTATAAATCTCGAGTAGAAATACACCTTTATATTTTGAATAAAGAACCAGCTGGTTACACTGCAGAGGGAAGAAGGCATTAATTGGATTGTTCCATCTTTTTCCAGGGAAGAAAACCTCAAGAGGCCACTTGCCACTAATTCACTGCACCAGTGGAAATTCTTACAACCCACAAATACTGTTTCTTGCAGAGGCACCGACGGCTCGTGGGGACCCCACGGCCCCCAAGAGCCACCCTGCTCTCGGCCGCCCTGCTTTTCCAGGCACACAACGGGCTGGAGCCCCGCAGCCTGCAGTCTCCCTCCCCTCGGCGGGCCAGAGCTGCACCCCACCGGCCACACACCCTGCCCAAGCCCCCGCCGAGCCCACAGGCTTCCCCACTGCCCTCCCCGCCGCGGCAGCGAGCGGGCCCCGACCCGCCATTTCACCCGCCCGCCAGGCGCACAGCTCCCCACAGGCGGCCGCGCTGCGGAGGACCTTCCTTCTCCCCGACCTGGCGGCAGGCGCAGCCTCCCCTCGCCTCGCCTCTCCCGGGACCACCCCGCCGCCAGCCCAGCCCTGCGCCCCGTCCCCTCACCACAGCCGTCGCACCACGGCGCTCCGCCACTCGCTGGGGGCCGCCATCTTGACTGAGGGCAAACTGGCTTCACTGCCGTAGGAAGCAGTAGGGGAGCGGCAGCCATGTTGGCCGAGGGCAAGCTCCGCGGAGGCCTCAGGTAAGCAGACGCCATCTTAACCAGCAGCCCCGCGGCTTCAAAGCCCGTCTGAGACACTGGAGGCGGGCGGCCATCTTGAGTGCGGGCGCAGCGTCCCATCCTCCTCAAGGAGGCGGGACGGGGTGGCCGGGGCCGCTGTGGGCCCTGCTGCCCGCTGAGGAGTGCGAGTCGGTGGGGGAAGGAGGCGTTTCTGTGAACCCCTCTCCCGGCTCTCCAGAGCGAGGGGCGTGTGGCTGCCACAGGCCTTCCGCAGTGCCCTCAGGCCAACCCCGGGGGACCGTGTCTCCCTGGGGTACAGAGGCTTTGTCCTCTTTTCAGTCATAAATTGTGGAATTTAAAAAAAAAAAAAA